>JALPBZ010000148.1:0-48645 GCA_026538355.1 Cryptococcus sp. GC_Crypt_5
ATGAACGCCAATTACTCTACACCATCGGTGCTCATGCAGCACCAGACTCCCCTGAACGACAGCCCACCCTTTCTTGATGGTTACGGATCGACCTTCCCTCCCAGCGAAGGGTCCGACTCCCCCGGGAGGAGACAGCGTATCTCCATGGCCTGCCAGTATTGCCGACACAGGTGAGTCACACGTTACACACCCACTGAACATCTGCCGCATCACTGACATTGGCTCTCTTTGTCCTATAGGAAAATCCGTTGCTGTGGTGGTGCGCCATGTCGCAACTGCAGCCGCGCCAAGCGAGCATGTGAATATGCCGCTGTTCCAGAAGAGGTCAACCGTGCTACCAGGGAGAAGAAAGCTGTTGCCAAAGCCACCAAATCGAGCCATTATTCGTCTCCCATCACTACGCAACAACCATACTTCGTCGAGAACCCAGTCTACGATGTCAACTACATCTCCCAAGCGACGCCTCGTCGCCCAGCCCACCTCGGCCATCGACGCACGGTCTCCATGCCTGGCGCCGCTGTCCATCCATGGGTAGCTCCCCCTTCCGCACCCGCACTACACTCGCCTCCCATGTTCGAGTCATCGCAATGGATGTACAACCAGTGGAACGGATCCTCGCTCCCTGTGCCCATGCCAACTCACCACGAGCAGCAAGGCCCCGCCTACCACCCATTCCCATCGGTGCTCGAACACACACCAGTCCACCAAGCTTACCTACACGGACAACCGGCGATCGCGCTCAACTCGCCATCTACACCAGCGACGCCAGCCGATTCGCGCTCCTCCTCGACCGATTCCGAGCTTGCGGCGCATCAGCAAATCCTTCCGACCTCATGGTCGACATCCAATATTCCCACTCAAACATATCTCCGACCTCCAGTTCAGCTGACTCCTAACCCGTCGAAACACTCTGCGTCCGCTCACGCGCATCGCGGACCTGCATCCTCCCCACCCACCCCTGGAAGCATCTACCAATCCTCTTTCCCTACTCCACCCCTCTTCCAACACCCGTACATGGGCATGCACCACACCCCTCCTCAACAAATGTACTATTCCCCTTCGCCCCTGATGCAGAGCTCGTCAAACTCGCCCACTCTCGCTCCGGAAATGTCATTACCGCCCAAGGACCAACTTGTAGGCTTGGGCATCGGCGTCCCCGAGAGCTCAGAGTTCTTCCAAACTCCCACGATGATGAGCGACGAGTATTTTGCTCCCCCCCTCCACTTCTAAGCGACACAACGTATATCCTGTGAACGCAGTCACAACGAAAAAGGGCTCGACGGTCGGTCGTCCTCAGATTGAAGTGCAAACAAAAACCGAAAATATAGATTATCTGTCTGGGCTGGACATTGTTTTGTACATACTGTAGTAGTCGAAGACCAGCAGATTAGTAGACTAGCAAGATGATAAGAGCTACTTGTACCATATATATGCAACGCATAATTCTACACTGAAGACGCGTCTGAACTTGAATACACTAGTACGTCTAAGTGTGCGCGGAGCGATATATTCAATATGACTTAACCTAAGAGAAGAAAACCGGATATTAGCACCGCAGCTCATCTTGCACCCGCCGATACACACCACATTCGCTGGTTAAAATGCTGGGATAGAGAAGGAAAGCAATGTAGTTGCGATGGATTCCTTGCCTGCACGAGGATGGCCGATGGAGACGCCGCTCTTCAGCGATGAGTCGGCCATCTCCACTTCACGACTTGCCATGGCTTTCATTTACACTTTCATCTAGTAGACGTTGTGAAAGGCAGCTGCTGCATTTGTTGCATATGCGTACGAGGCAGTATCTCGTTTCACAACCGTAAATAAAAGTATCATATCGTCTAAGAGTCCTGATCAAGCTGCAATTGCAGTACAGCGGGTATGATTGTTGGCGATCCTGCTCTCGGTGAGCTCGTCTTGACTAGAGCTGTGGATAAGTGACCGCATGTCAGCTCGATCTCGTCATTGCAGTAGATGCGATAGAGGCAGCTCACCAAGCTATCCATACGCCCAAAGATCTCCAAGACGGTAGCGACGACCTCGAAACACAGCTCTTCTTGATCCTCCGTCCCGCCGCCCGCTCCCGCCCCGCCGCTGGAACTAGCAGCCATCTCTTTTCTCACTTCGCGTATGAGCTCTTGCACGCTCTCGCGACCGACGCCACCACCGCTTCCTTCCCGCTTCCTACTCCCGCCCCCGATCGACACTGGGCCCGCGACGTTGGATGTGGTTTGTCCAAAGGGCCACGTGCAGAACTCCGCCAGGATGTCGTCGCAGCGAGCAAAGGCTGCTTCGCGCGAGTCGTAAGACAGACGTTGCAGTGCGTTCTCCAACACGCTCGACGCGTACGCTGATCACGCGTCGTCAGTATACAGTCACGCAGAGAAGGAAAGACAGTGGTAACTTACCCGCACAGACCAGGACCACCGCTCGCATATGTCGGTATTTGACGTTCTCCTTGTGTAATGCTTGAGGAGGAATGGCGGCGGTCCGCGCAGTCAAGAGGGTCAAGGTTCTCCGCATCACGTCGTCCTTCGCGTTCATGTCGGCAATAGGGTGTGTGGCCATGTCGAATAGTAAGAAGTTGCGCTTCTCGGTGCGCAGGATACCCTTGTCGACAAGCCCTTTTGCCAGCCGCTCGCGAACTTGCTTGAGCTGATAACCAATCTTCATCACGTTCCATGTCTCCCCTACAAAAATGGAGATTGAGTGTCAGCTGTGACTGTGTTGCACATTCGAGCGAGGAGACATACCACTCAGCAAATCGACCCATGCGCCAGTCCCGTACTTCTCGCTGCTCTTCATCATCTTCAATGTCTCGTCCAAGATTGTCTCGCCCGTCTGGCGGTCGTCGATGACTTCGATAAGGCGGTCGGCAAGGGCTAGGCGCCGTCGTGATGGATCTCTAACCATGGCGATCCTACGCCGAAGAGCGAGTTCGATGAGGATACATCCTCGCAAGGCATACGAGATGTTGTCGTTCCAGAACGAGAGGTAGCCCTATTGCACCGCATCGAGAATCAGTATCACGCGTCCTGTACATGCAGTAAGAGATTTGCTCGCTCACTGCTTTATCCTTGAGGCCGAGGAGCAAGACCTCTTCCATAATAGTCAGCCTAGGCATCTGCTGCGCTTCGCCGCCATCTTCAAAGTCCCGCGGATCATAAGCGATCTTCCCCCGACCTTCGACTGCGCCCGCTCCACCAGCGCCCCCTGCAGAGCTCGTCGGCGCGCTGTTGCCCGGACGTTTGTTCAAAGTCGACGAAGAGGGAAGTGAGGGTGAAGGTGTGTCGAAGGAAGCTGATGACGAGCCAATGGCAGGGGACGCGCCGGCACCCCTGCGTCGAGTCAGACCTTCTGTCATGGCGCGTTGAGGGTTGGATAGGGCGTTGAGCGAGAGGAAATAGCGGTACCGGGCGCTGAGGTGTTATCGACTATGAAATATGTGAGTCAATGCGCCGTGACGGGATACTGTAGGATGGATCAAGCGGTGTACAGAACAACAAAGTTGAGCAAGACAGCAACAACGAATGACATTGAATGGCCTTGCTGAGCTACGGTGAGATGATCCGGGGCACACACAACAGCATCACAGCATCACACCATGACAGCCACAGTCCCACTCACGCGTACATATCACCGACTAGTACCGAGATTGTGGCACTGAATACTACTGGTCGTGACATCACGACTTCTGATTTCGCATTGTTGGTTCGTATTGCTGAAGCATAACTGTTCAACATAGTTGCCATACGGTCAACATCTAAGCAGTCAGAGGACCAGGAGCTAGGTGCATCATGAGTAACCTGTAAGTCCAGGACGGCATGGTGCATATATCACATACTGATCCGATTCGCATCATAGCTACGTGACGGAAGTAAGCTCTCATTGCGCCATAAGTCGCGAAAACAGCTGATTGACACTTGTCTGGCAGCCAGCGACGAATGGCAAAGTCATCATCGACACCACGGCGGGCGAGATAGAGGTGAGAAAGGAACCAACCTCGATGCGTTTACTATAAGCTGAACAAATCTCACAGATTGAGCTATGGGGCAAAGAAGCGCCCAAGGCAGTCCGCAACTTCTTGGCACTGTCAATGGAGGGTACGTTCATGCCTCCCAGTATCTTTGCTGTTTCAGAGACGAGCTGAATTCAGAGCAGGATACTATGACGGACTCATTTTCCATCGGATCGTCCCTGGATTCATCATTCAGACTGGTGATCCCACCGGAACAGGTATGGGCGGGGACAGTTTCTACGGGGACCCATTCGAAGATGAGATCCACGGTCGACTGAAGTTTAACCGGTGCGTCTGCATCCTTCTCATCTACTCTGATCACCTTCGTCCGCTAGCTGACTTCGAACGTACTTATGAACGCAGACGAGGGCTACTGGGCATGGCGAACAGGTCGAAAAGACATACCAACACCTCCCAATTCTTCATCACCCTTGACAAGGCCGAAGAGCTCACTAACAAGCATACCCTCTTTGGCAAAGTCATCGGGAACACGATATACAGTACGTCACCGCTCGCCGCTCTACAAATCACTGTCTGCATGCTCATCTGCCTACAGATGTACTGGACATCGGGCAATTGGACGTGGACAAGGAGGAACGGCCGCTAGTGTGCGTACTTCTCGTTGAGTCCATAAGCAAGCAAAGCTGTATATTGATGCGATAGTTTGATAGTCCCCCGAAAGTTCGCGGGATCAGGATCATCGAGAATCCTTTCGACGATATCGTGCCGCGCATCACAGCGGCGGAGCGGAAAGCGCAGTATCAAGCTAGAATCGAGGCCAAGCGGGATATGGACCAGAGAGAGAAGCGGGCAAAAGCTAAAAAGTGAGCTTGTTCATGTTCATGGACTTGTGATTGAGTTTGATATTGGTTGCGAACAGAAACACCGGCTTGCTCTCGTTCGGTGATTCGGAGGAGACACCGGAGACCGAGATCAAGGTCAAGAAAAAGGGGATAACCCGTCAGGACCGTAAGCGAGCACATGCGAGCAGCGTCACGAGGAGTCTGGTCGCTGATTCGTATTAGTGGTTGACCCCGCCGAGCCTGCCGCTATAACCAAACCTGTCGAGTCGTTTGTGCAATTACCGTCATCACTAAAGGATTTGGCTGAGACTAGTACGAAGCGGGACAAGAAGGTAAGTTCGCAGAAATGAGTGGGGTTGCATCGGCTGATACCGCCATGGACTTAGCCCGCCGTGGACCTGAAAGAGATTCGCGCGCAGCACGAACGAGAAAAGGCGGGAGGCAGCGCAGCGAGACAAGCAGAGATCAAACGGATGCAGGAGGACCTGCGCAAGCTGAAAAAACGGACTGGCGAAGCGTCCGATTCCGATTCCGACGACTCTGAGCGACGGTCAAAACGGAGGAAAGCAACGTCGTACCTGGAAGAAGAGCTGGCCAAATATGCAAAAGGCCGTGGCAGAGCTGCTGCGCGGTCTGGCACTAGTAGGCGAGGGAGAAGGGAAGAGGAGGACGATATCCTCCAGGAGATGAGCAAGTTTAGTACGCGGGTGACACAAACGGAGGTTGAGCGGGACGACGATGAGCGACTAGAGGATGAAGATGGAGCTAGGGACGGCAAGGCGGCGCAAGAGGAGGGGCTGGAGGTCGACGATGATGTTGGGTGGATGAGACATCGGCTCAAGTTCGTAGTGGACGAGAAGGAACTGACGCGCAGGGCAGAAGAGGAGTATTCGGTATGTCTCTCGCCTTGACACCCGAGATCTTCATCTAAAGCTGACATCCGCTATCAAGGTGATTGACCCCCGAGCCAAAGCGCGCGAATTAGCAGGAGATCAGAGGAAAGAGAAGGATGGACAGCGGAGAGGGATGCGTACAGCTGCCGACGTGGGGCGAAGCAGGCGGTGATAGCTAGCTATGCATGGCATCGTCATACTATGTTCCTACTGCAATTGTCGAGAATAGCGGTGATGGCTACAAACGACAATAACAACAACAATGTCGAGTGGCAAAACGAGGTGGATTATTGCTTCAAGTGGCAACAAGACCACGTGTCTCGAACAGATCATCGTCCCATGTTGGACATTTGGACATTTGTGGTACGATGATTTCGTCGATGCAACACTGTCTCATCTACTTTACTTTGTCATCTATCCTTGTGCTCTCTCATTTCATCTTGTCTTAGTCTTCTTCTCGCCTCGTACCTACACTCACTCGACTCAGCACACCCAGCCCTGCACTTTTTTTAACAAGAGGAAGCCGACTCGTTGCACTAAAGGCGAATCGGGCTCAGCGTCACATGCAGACGTAATCAACTAGACACGGCCACTTCAACACAATGTCAACAACATACTACGCCCAGCCGCTCAGCATGGACGAGCAGACGGACGACTCTTCGCTCTACTATGACCCGGCGATGTCGCCCACCGCAGCGCTCTTCCCGCCCGAGCTTTCTGCGCCGTTCTCTGATGCTCTGCTGAACTTGCCTCTGGGCGAGTTCGCAGGTATGAGCGGCCACAATGCTCGTCTGTCCGTCTCGTCATACTCGGACGGCACGAGCATGAGCAACCAAGACCACGCTCTATCGTCCATGTCCCTCCAACCATCCTATTCGGGCTCGGCAAGCTCGCGACCGCCCTCCCTCTCGCCATCGTCGCAAGCCCAGTCCATCCACCCCATGTCCGTCTCCGCCCACTCGCCCTCGATGCGAAGTCGAAGCTCCGTTTCCCCCAGCTCCAACTTTTCTTTATCGGCCACAGACGACTTCCTCTTGCCCAGCAGCTTCAATACGTTCACTGCCTCGGAATTGGACATGCTCTTCCTACAGGATCCATCGGGGTATGATGGGCAGTCCCAATCGCAGTCCCAGTCCCAATCCGATCCCATGAATTACGGGGAGAGCAAGCCCGGTCAATCACTTTTCCTCCCTGGATACCGTAGTTCCTCCGGATCATATAACGCCGACCTCACTTCGGCAGATTTCCTACAGAATATCTTCAACACCGGACCATTAAGCGGCGGTACTGGACCTCACGCTCCCGCTCGAGACGACACGTTCGACATGCTCAATCTCGTCAATGCCTCGCCTGTACCAGTCGAGAAACGCCGAGAACAGACAACGTCTATGTCCACGTCAACGCCATATACCTTCCCCAATATCGACTACACCGCGATGAACGCACGACAGACATATCAGCCACCCACGAACTCCATTCCTCCTCAATGGATGACACAGCAACCAATTGTTGATCAAAAGATCATGCCGAACGAGAACGAGGCGTGGCCCATTGATATGGTCAATAATCTGGGAAACAAGCAGACTTCTGTACCTTCGCAGCAATCTTATGCCAACAATGGTTCACGAGTTGGTGAGTAACTGCTACCACCCAATAACGAGTACATATCCTGACTCCCCTCTAGACCCGTTCGTAGTCGGGCAAAGCTCATTCGGCAATATTGGAGCCAAAGTGGCGCCGCGATCAGCGTCACCGACCAAGAGTCGAGCTGCAGCAGCTCATCCCAGACCCGCACCTGCACGCACCTCTTCAGCACAGAAGCTGGCCCAGAACGATTCAGCTGCTGCTGCGCCCATGGTTGGCAAGCACAACAAGACCGAAAGAAGATATCGTCAAAAAGTGCAAGCTGCTCAAGCTGATCTGCGCGATTCAATCCCCGCTCTTCGAGTGTTGTACGGTACATCGACCGAAGATCAAAAGCGGACCACCGACTTCAGAGCCGTGGACGGTACCGTTGATGGTCTTGGTGAAGTCACCAGACCTAACGCGAGTGCCAAAGCGACTATTCTCATCGCCGCAAGGGTATACATTGAGTTACTCCAGAAGCGATCAACAATGTTGCAACGCAAAGTACAGGAGTTGGAGCAGTTCAGATTGGCTGTGGCTGGAGAAGACAACTTGCGCAATTGGCGTGAGCATTTCGATGCGAAGGAGAGAGAACTGCAAGCAATAGCGGACCTCAATGTCAAGCTTGAGGATGGCTCTTCTGATGAGGAAGATGAGGCAGAAGAGGAGGAGGAAGAAGAACCAAAGCGGAAAAGACCACGAACAGCTGCGGCACCCAAGGCGCCTCGTGCCAAGCCGGGACCGAAGGGCAAGAAGACCCCTGCCAGTAATAAGGACGAGGGCGATCAAGCCGGAGCTGGTGCCGGCGGTGCTGGCGCTGGTTTGCGTGTGTTCGCTGCTTTCGCAATGTCGTTCTCCCTTGTTCCTTCTGCGTCCAACCTGCTCAAGCACGCTCCCGCGACCGAGGTCGGCTCGACAGACCAGATCTTCTCCGGAAGCGCTACAACGGGCCAAGTCCTCGCTCGACTCCCACTCATCACTGCTGAGCACACCTCCCGCCTCCTTGCTTCAAGATTACCTAGCGCTTTGGTCCCCAGCGGGCATTCTCTAGTGGACTCGACTTGGAGGCTACTGGTAGCCGTACTGTTGGCTGTTTCCATGGGCCCAATCATCGCTCGGTTGACGCGTGAGAACCGGGAAGAGAAGGCCAAAGCGGGTACCGTGTCTAGTATCGTCAGAGATTGCGCGACGATAGTCACATCGCGCGGCGCAAAGGGTCGATCGGACCGCGACTCGATAGACTGGGATCGCACAGCGGCTGGAATCGTTGGTGGCAGTGAGTCAATCCTTCTCAGTGCGCTGAACGTTGCTGACAGTTATCCAGCTGGCCCGTCTTCGCTAATGGCCAAATGGCACTCTATCTTGCATCTGAATGCGACTGCCAAATGCGCATACTCCCTCGCTCTACTGGCACTCTTGCAACCGGAGGCACCTCTACTCCGCTCGCCTGAGCAGGTCTGGCACGAGGCGCATAGCAAGCTTACACCTACATCGCCACCTGCATTGGTTGCTGTCCTTCAACTCCCACTCCACGAAGCCCTCAGATGCGTCGAGATGCTACCGCCCACTTCAGCGCCGATTGCTGCAATCGCCGAGCAAATCTCTCTTGTCCACATATACGACTTGTACTCTCGCTTCTTCATTCGTCTCGTGGATGCCTCTACCAAATCACAAGCGGTCAAGTCCAGTACCTCGCTAGTCTCGCTGCTGTCGAATCTGGAATCGTGCAACCTCCGCTCCAATTTCCAGTCGTCAGCCTTCGACAAAGAGATCCGAAGTATCGTTGAAGGCATCCCGAAGAGCTCAACCGCCCATGCACTCGGACTGGTCCTGATCGGTCTTTGGGGTATCTTCACTGGCCCTACACCTGGTGCGCAGGCTGCCCTAGCCGCTGCATTGGCAGCAGAGGAGTTCAAAGCTTCTAGCAGCGACCTCGGATCCATCTCAGCCATGCTCGAGCTGCTGTTTCCTGGATCAACAAAGAATCTGTCGACTCTTGATCGTCAGACGATGAGCGAGAGCCTCCCGCCCAATGCCAACGCGGTCGACAAGCTCGCTCTAGCCTGTATAGACTACATCAGACTCCTCACTTCGGCTTCGGAGCTCAACAACGACCCGAAGACACGATTACAGCGGCTCGAGGCGAGCCAGAATGTGCAAAAGGCCACTTCGCGACTACGCTTGGTCCTCACCCAAACCAACTTTGTGGGGTTGGACGAAGAACACTTGCACGATCACGAGTGCGATTGCGATTGCGAGTTCGACGAGAGTGAGAGGGAGAGCGAGGATGCAAGAGATGGAGGACTGGAAAGTGAGACGCGCAAGTTTGAGCGCGCGAAAGAGAGGCTTGTGGACGTTCTTTGTCAAGTGGGCCGAAGGGCTGCGGGCAGAGCGGCGGGTAGGGATGAGGATTCAGGCTTGGATGGGGATTTGGATGAGCTCTAGCTTTAGTCCCAGTTCTGGTCTAGTTGTGGTCCGCGAGTATGGGCTTTTGGTTAGTTGAGATTGTAGCTTGTACTGCGACTGTGATATAATATGACATGATATCTTGTACGTTGAGGACACCATGACATGTCAGTCGTTGTGCTCAGTATAGGGGCATCCCGCGACGCCGCTACTCCGTTAGTCGGGAAGTTCAAGTAGGACATACCACCCAGCATAGCACATCTCGGGTCAACTACACTGATCATCACAGCCCTGCTCAGCCATGCACAGTGTACATACTTACACCATCGTGCCGTGCCGCACTTACTCGTACCACGTACAGTACGTTCGCCGTCTGTCATCTGCCATTGGCCATCGGCCATCTGGTATTGGCCCGTCGCGTTCGCGGCTGGTTCTGCATCGTCGCAATGAGCGATGGAGCGATGGAGCGATGAAGCGATGAAGCGTTTCACTCGCCGCATGCGGAAATGAAAATGCCAGTTGCAGTTGACAGTTGCCGGTTGACATTTGTCATTCTCACTGTATTCATACTTGTACTGTACTACCGTGCGATCCCAGGGACTCGGAAGGCGTCACGAGTACTCGTACACGCTATTCGGTACCATGAACAAAGAGCTCGATGATTAATGAATGAGTAATGAGTCATGGCGTTTCATCTTTCTTTCGTTCTGCGCCACCACCAACCACGCGTCAATGCTGTTACCGCACAGATCCATTGCGATGTACTGCATATGCCAGCCGCATGCGTCTGACGTCTGGCAATTGTCTCACTCGTCACTTGATACATGGCTGCTCGGACGCAATTGTGATTGCTGTGCTACAAACACACTCGCGCTTCTTTCGGACTCTTTTGTTCTCTCGATGTTTTGATGTCTTGATATTCTCATGTGTGTTGACGATCCGAAACAAGGCCTTGCATACGTGTTCAGATCGCTTCCTTCCTTCCAACGGGCAACGGAACCGTTCCTCGGCACAGCGACTAGTGCAAGCGATATGCGACATGCGACATGCCAAATGCGACATTGTCATTAGGGGGCTTGGGAATATCAGATCTTGTAATAACACAGCAGCTCAGCCTCAATATTCACACGCTCACACGCTCATGCATAGTCACACACACGCCAACGCATGCTGACATCATCTTGGCGTTCTGAGGATGTGAATGATGAACGGAGGTGAACGGAGGTAATGGGCACTCTGAGCAATAAGAATAAGAATAAGGTGGGTGGAGCACAATGCTAAGCGGAGACTATTCAGCGCCTCATTGCGATATGCAGCGCCACCGCACGCGAGCCTCTATGAGCATATGATCGAGTAATGCATAGACAATTGTCATTTGAGAAAAAAAAAACGTGTCGTCGTGTTAAGCATCACGCTGAAGCCACTGGCATCATTCATCTTTTCCTCACGCTTCCTATGCCAGATGCAACAGATGCTTTGGGAAATACAGTCGAGATGACGGGGAAGAAGGACGGAAGAAAGGGGAAGAAGGACGAAAGGAAGAATTATTCCGATGTCTCATATCTCCCCGATTATACCGGCATCCCCCCTCTCCCCCTTTCTACCTCGTCACCCGGCCCAGAACGCACACCTCGCACCTTTCCTCCTTGGCCCTCGACGACTCACTCTGGCTGCGTATCAAGAATGATCGAAGCTAAGGATACTCGTGGTGGCGATCAGCCCCAGCCCCTGCCCCGGTGCGACCTAGCGTTTGTATGAGGAACACACTACACTGCATGTACACCTGCACACCTGCACACCTGCACACCTGTATGCATGCATGCAGGTAGCAGTAACGCTGTGCGGGAACCAAGCAAGACTCGGGAGAGGGTACCTCGTAGACGGGTTGAGCGGGTTGCGGGTTACGGGTTACGGGTTTGCGCGGGAGACGGAAGCGGGTTCTTCTGCACCTCCCCGCAGTGTCTCGTGTCTCGTGTCTTGTCTCTCGTTTCTGGTGTTTCGCGATGTTCTGCTCTGCGACAAAGGGTCCTTAGGGGGTTGAAGAAATCTCTCGTTGCGTCGTCTGTTGTACGCTTGCGTCCATTTGCATCATGCAACAAAGATGGCGGTGGGCGCATGGCTGTTGGCGCGCACATGCATATGATCCAATTCATCTACCAGGGGCACAGAGGCACAGAGAAGAGAGGAGTAGATACTCCGTTGGAGCGGTTAACCCCAGATTATACCGTACACAGGACACCAGGAACTGTATCAGTACGGCATCGTCATCCCCACGTACCCACCGTTATTGTTAATAAAGAGTCTAACCTGAGCCGAAATTGGTGAATCACTGGCTCTATTCTGTCATGCACGGCCGTCGGAGCCAGAATGACCACTTTATACCCCTGAAACATGCAAACCTGAGCCCGACCCACTCCCTGTCTTCGTACCCCGCTGCCGCTGCCGCCACGGGTGAAAACGAGGTGTTTCTGTTCCACGCATTGCGTACTGTCTGACTCTGACGCGGACTCGGACGCTGTCATAGCCGTGCACTATTATGGCCCCCAGAGAGCTGCTCGTCCAGTTCGGCTCTGCTATTTTGTGCAATCTGTGTCTCGCGTGCCTGAACGAACCCGAATCACTGGATCTCCCGTACCGTCCGCATTCTGTCCCTCTGCGACTGCGCTGACGCGCACACGCCACGGTCTCGCACTAGCACTGAGGCAGCTCGAGCATCAGCGTCAGCGTCAGCGTCAGAGACAAGCCTCGCCTTGATTGTTCTTCACTCCACTGCACCTCCACCAGCTGCACAACAGCAGTCGCTTCGCTTCCTCGCCCTGCTCCCGCATGTGTTACACGACCGCCGGGAAGCTTTCGACAGTCTAACACTCGGACAGCTGGACAGTCGGTCACCCGTCCTCGTGCCTTTCCTTACCAATAGTAGCGCATAGCACACAATAAGAAGAAGACCGATCGACATTTATGAGCCCTCGAAGTAGCTCCGATTGTCTTATATAAGATCTCATACTTGCTGCGTGTTACGATAGTTCGCCCCTCGACTCGTTCACAAACAGGTTTGATCCACTTGCTCTACCACTATCGCATATCGATTGGCGAAATACGTTATTACCTCGCCCTCCGGATCACAGGTCACATATAACACATAACACCAACGAGCAGTCGGAAGAGCCTCGACTCCGACAACGAGAACGAGACAGGTCCAGCAGCAACACCACCAGTCGCCGTTCTTCGCATCGCAAGTATCATCATCATCGTGCTCGTCAACGCCCCGAAACAGGTGTTCGCTCTTTGATCAAATCATTGGCCGGTGTCCAACGCAAGCGCGCACTTCGCTACTGAAGCAGTCAGCCGAGTCCTCGCAGTCTCGCCTCGTGACCGACTCTTGGGCCATTAACCAAACACACCCCAATCACCAAACGCACCCGCCCATTGACTGTGCGACTGCACGATCGCACGACGCCCGTCTCGTGCGATCTGATACCGCAAAAACAGAAACGAGTCTCGACTCTAGAGTCTGTTTCACCTCGAGAGACACGCCAAACAATCGTCTCAGGCACTCGCGCTATAGCCTATCAAACTCATTGACGTATATCTATACGTTCAAGCAAGAGCAAAAGCTGCTCGCAATGACCACTTCTTCGCCGCCGCCTACACCGTCTCTGAACGCTTTCCGCCCATTCTTCACCCACTCTTCTTCATCAGTGTGTGAAGGGTCTGCTTCGGGTCCAGCGTCAGCGTCAGCATCAGGCAGCACATCCCGGTCCTTCTTATCAGCCATGACGTCCTCTTGGTCCCACTCCACTTCCTCTTCCTCTTCCTCGCCCTCTCCCTCCACATCATCCTCCGTCACTTCCTCTCCTGCACTCTCGACCCACTCCCGCCAATCATCATCAGACAGCATGAGCTGTGAGAGCGCTGGCCCGTCTACCCCCATCTCGCCATCTCATCGCCGATCCAGGAGTCGGGAGTTCTGGTCTTCCATTGGTGACTTCATGGGCGGTCATCATGGTCACGGCCTCGGCCATAGTGCAAGCACCACTGCGAGTGCTGGCACTGTCGGCAAGCATGTGGAGACGGAAGAGGTGGATGAGGAGATGATGGAGATCGATCCGCCAAGTGGTACGTTCTCTTCATTACTTGCTCTCAGTAATGACTGACATCTAACCTACCGTGTTGCAGATGCGATATCACTTACACTACCACCTTCTCTTCCCCGCTGTGCGCTATCAGCCGAATACCGATGTTCCGAGACAAGCGCCCTGATCCCACCGTCCTTCTACCCCGGCCAGTCGATTCCCGTGGTCCTGACATTCGAGCTGGACCGATTCTCCTCCCTGCCACACTCGCTCAACCCCACACTCACCATGTCGCTGATCGGTACGCTCCATCTGCCCAACGCGCCTCCGCGCACCATCATCTGCGTGTCAGTCTCGCTCTCTGAGGGTTTGGCACTGTGGGCGCGCGACGCACAGCAGACGTATGCGCGCACACCACCTCGGCCTAAGGAGTGCTCTATCGACCCGTCGCACGGTCTACCAGGCGGCACATACTCCCTCCCTTTGACAGTACAAGTGCCGTCTACGCCCCGCTTACCACCCACTTTCACTGTATTGTCGTCGACGTTCGCAGTCACGTACGCTCTGACAGTGACCTTGACCTGCGATGACCCGCTGCAACGTACGGGCGCACGAGTGGTCCTGGCAGAAGCTGCCAAGCCATTCGAGATGATGCCTGAGACCCTACCCACTAGGGCACCGAGATACATGCCACAGTCATTCTGGGTCAAGACGGCCGTCGACCCCTCCACCACACCGTCGTCACCAGCCATGGACGGCGTGTCCCCTCATCATGCCCGAAGGCAGAACACGCGATGGACCGTACACCCCCACATTCCCACGACGGCATTCTCCCCCACTTCTCGAGTCCCACTAACGCTAACCCTCACTCCGCCCGCGATCGCCGAAGGATCTGGTGCCGAACAACCCCGATTCCAGATCCTGATCCGACTCGCACTTGTGCGTCGCGAACACTCCTCTATGTCAGTACACGAGACCAAGGACAACTCGGGTAATGGTCTCGTTGTCGAAGAAGAGGTCTTATCGCGATACGGCTGGATCGAGACCACGGACAGTCCCGAGAAGATCAAATTGCGCGATCTGTCTCTACCGTTGATGAGTGACGGCATGCCCACTTGGCAGCATGGCATGTCGACGATGCTCAACGTCGGCCCCGCGCCGGGACCAGGCGTCCCCCAGCCCGACGAGGCGATCTCCGTCTCATCGACTTTCCACCTGGGTATCACATTGGCCTTCCTCTCCTTATCGCCCGCGTCACCCAACGCTTCGTTGGCCGACTACATCCCCGACTTGCCCGAGGCAGGCGAGCTCACCGCGCCGATCCCCTCGGCCCAGAATCCGTTTAATGTGGCGGACTTCAAGCGCTCGTTCCCAGGAACAATCAAGACCTTCCCCCTGCCCATTGTCGTCGGATCCGTCTCTGAGCCGCGGGGCGCTATGCACTCGGTCAGATGGAGCGATCTCCACCTTGACAGAGCGAACAATGGCACGGAGACAGGCAGGGGGAGGATGATTCATGGTGAAGCCACGTCCAGCGAGAATGGCTGGATCATCCCGCCCCCCTCGTACAAGGACGCACTCAAAGTCGCCCCGTACGAGTTCTAAAAGGCAAATGCCGTTTATAGCATCAGAATTCATGGTTGTACTCTAGCTCAAATAGCATATATACTAGTTGTCAGCGCAACACAACGCATCATCATATCACATCTTGTACCATGATGCATTACAATATAGCATAGCGATCGAGCATAGTCGCTTCTTGTCCAATCGAGCACTCATCTTTTTCGAACCACTACAATCTTACTGTACCTCAATGAGCTACACAGTCAGTACTCGAGCAACGATTCATTCCATTCATTCTCGTCATGTGGATCTACTAACAAAAGCTCGTGACTTCAACAGAGGACCCAATATCTTCCCATGCTTCCTTGCCCGTAACACCGCAATGGTTTTTGACCGCTGTTCTAGCTTCAGATCTAAATACCAAGTCTGACGAGTTGCTTCACACCAGGCTACGAGAAAAGGAAGATATCAGTGCCCGTATCGCTGTATCGGTAATTCGGAAGATGACTCACAGCCCACGAAGTAATGTCCCCGGAAGCATCGGTCAACAATTGCACATGCAGTGCGAGAGCAGTATTGGCATCCCTTGCGGCGATGGCTACAATCGAGACAGTCGTGTCAGCTCAGACCTTGCATAGGAACAGATTGACTATGCACTCACCCTTAGCTATATTGGTCATCAGATCCACAGCGTGAGGCGGCACAGTATCGTTGTTGAGTCCATCAAACAGGATGTTCAGTCTTCGCTCGGTATCGTCCACAATGCGTTTCAGGTGTGCCTGCGATTGTCGAGCATCAGCCACAGAAGGAAGCGACCTGTCAGATAGACTTACAGGCAGATTAGACTGCTTGACTCGGTTCAACTCGCTAGATAACGTCTCGTAAACTGGTGCTGATTTAGGAGGGATACGCGACCTGTCTCCGGCCGCTGTACACATGATCAGTCAGCCTGATGTCACTCTATCCCGCATGCACAGTTGATTGACTCACGATAGCTAGGCTTTGAGGGCGCCGCTGGGGCCTGTTGTACCTTCGGCGACGATGCTGCTGAAGATTGCGCAGGAGGGACTGACCCGACTCGACCTGGAGGAGGTGGACCTCCAAGACGAGAACCCTGTGGCGGCAGACCTTGCTGCTGGGATGGCGGTGAGAACGCGTTCCCATCGAGCTGGGATTGCTGCCTAGGCTGAGCCGATGGTGGCGGTCGAATCTGGCCTGCAATTGAGGGAGACGCAGTGCGCCCTTGTGGGCCGAGAGGGGACAGGGCACGCTGAGGTGGGGGTCCAGCCATAACACCAGGTGGCGGTGGTCCGCCTCGTTGAGCTCCACCCTGTGGTGGACGCTGGAAGTTTGGTGGAGGCGGTCCGGCAGCTGCGGGAGGAGGTCGGAATTGCTGCTGTTGCTGGGGAGGCTGTTGTTGCTGCGTGGGGGGCGAAGCAACAGTCCTGGGCGGACCTTGAAGACTCGACGGTGGACGAGCTCCTCCCTTTGGCGGAGGCGGCAGTACGCCGGGTTGAGGTGTCCGAGTGGAAGGCGGGGCAAGACCTTGCTGGGCTCCTTGGGCAGCCATTGGGTCAGCAGTCACGTTAGGGAAGGGTGACATGATCGGCGCGCTCTTGTTGTCCTTTGATGCACTACTCTGGGGTCGTTTTGGTGGCGCAGCGAATGACGGCGCATCATTCCACCCTGGCAGGTCTCGACGCTGGGATGCAGGAATAGGAGGCGGGGTGGACGAATCAGTACCAGTGATCTGGCCGACTCGCGGAGGCGGAGGAATCACGCCTTGAGTTGCTCCATACTGCTGACCTGCGGGCGGCGCACCATAACCTTGAGGTTGTGGGTCATTAGGTCTGTATCCATTAGATCCGCCGTAGCCCGACGAAGACTGGTAGTTGGACGATGGCGCATATGGCGAGGGCTCGTTATATCCGTAGGATTGTTGCTGGGATGGTTGTTGCTGCTGCTGCTGTTGGGCAGGAGGATTGTAAGGGCCGGATGGAGCTGACTGTTGGTATTGCGATTGTGTGGGAGCAGGCTTGTAGGGACTAGGTGGAACAGGAGCAGCAGCGTAGGGCGCGGCCTGTTGTGCGGGAGCATAGCCTGATTGCGAACTTGCGTAAGACGTAGCTTGCTGCGGCGGGGCGTAAGACGTGGCCGCCTGAGCAGGAGCATACGACGTGCCAGCAGACGTGCTTTGAGCAGGTTTTGACGGCGTGAATCTGGAGGTAGGTTGTTTGGGTGCGTTGCCAATGTCAGCAGCAGTGAGCAGTCGGTCCCTTGCCTTGTCGAGTTCCGAGCCTGCCGCGCCAGTGCCCTTGTAATCCGAAGGAGTCTTCTGCACGTATTTGGCGGCGATGCTGACAAGACCTTGCGTGGCCAAGAGGTCGGCGTACTCGTAGTACCTGTCGTATAGGCTGGCGAGTTTATACGTTCTAGCGCCAGACTCAGCAGTAGCTGCGGACTCGGTGGGAGACATCAGGTCCTCGTCGATGTACTTGGTCGCGGCGATGAAGCTCTCGACCTTTTCGACGAAGGATTGAAGAGCCTGCGCATGTGCCGCGTAGCGAGTCACATCGGTTGCTGCGTCTTCTTCCTCTTTCAACTCGTCGACCCAAATGCTGACGACCTTTTCGAGCTTCTTCGCAGCAAGATAACAAAGCGTTGCGTCACCACGAGCAGTCTTGGCCGATTCCTTTGCCTCGGGACTGTCCGATCCGCTGAGCAGATGCGACTTAAACTGCAGGCGTTGACCAAGTTGCTCGGCAAGGTTGCTGAACTCGCTCTCCTTTGCGAACGTACACAAGACGATGAAAGCGACCTTCCACTCGGCCAGGTCAGCGTTCTGGACGATATCGACGAGGTCTTCGGTGACGATGGATTGGAACACCCGGAGGAATGGCAGCGAGGTCGTTCGGCGAGCAAAGTAGGCTTTTTGAGTAGACTGGAGTAGCTCGGGTCCGCCTCGTACAGCAAGCAAAAGAGCATCGGCGTATCTTTCGGCCGCAAGACAAAGATTGACAGCAGACTCAAAGTCGCCCCAAACGAGAGCTTGGGTAATGAGCTTGTCGATATCGCTCTCGCCTGGTGGATAGATTTGGAAAGTGTTGTCCCGGATCACCTCGTCGCGCACAGATGAAGGGCGGCTGCCGATAGTAGCAGCAACGGACGAATCGCCGGCTTCATTCTTGTGCGGTATGACGTGGTCCAATAAGGGGTTTCGCAACGCGCCGGAAGCCATTGAAGAGAAGAAATCGGCCGCTGATGCGGCAGGAGTGCCAGGAGTGTGGTCGTCATCGAAAAGGGATTTACTGGTGCTTTCACTCGAAGCCGTGGTTTCACTCTCTTCCGGCACCTCGGAGTCATTGACGCTGGGCGAAGTAGGCTTTGAGGACTTTTCCGGAGTTGGAGTCTTTTCGCGAGCTTCTTCATCTGGTATTGTTGTTTCAGCCGATTCGTCTGATTCCGCGTTGACCTTCTCGGACGGCAATTGGCTGATCGCTTCCTGAATTTTCCTAGCTACCTCTTCCTTCGACATGCCAAGTAGACCCACCAGGTCCGCACGAGATTTGACGTTGAACATGGCTGCTAGCGCCTTCCAAGCGTTATCTGCGCCCTCGCCTCTGACCGACGCGAACTCCTCGACCTTCTGATCGTCCTGGACGATATTCTCGAGATTGGTGGCGCGATCGATGACAGTCTGTTCTGTAACGACGGATCGAAGGTGAACGACGCCGCTTTGATGTTTACCAGATGGGCCGGGCAAGTTTGAGGTTGAGGTGAGCAAACCGCCGAAGCCGAAGGATGCAGAGATGGGACGACGAAGCCATTTTGGGGGTTGCTTGAGCGAGAGGACATTCGAAGTGTCATTTGCAGGCTCTTCATTGCCCAGAGCGCCGAAGACATCGTCGGCAGTGGCAGCTTCAGGCAACTTCTCCGTGTCTGATGGCGGGATGCTGGTAGTCTGAAGGGAGTGAATGCCGATGTGACCATCGAATGATGCTGTAGCAAGGAGGTCGGGATTGCGAGGGCACCATGTAGTCTGGAACGACCAGTCGTTGCTTGCGGGGAGCTATAAATCAGCGAGATTCATAGAATTTGCGCTTACCTCGCCGATGATCTCTCCGGTTTGGGGATTCCAACACAGGGTCCTGTTGTCCTTGCCACAAGAAAGCAGCAGATCGGCATCCTGCTTGCACCAAGACACCGACAAGACACCCTTGTGGTGACCGCTGAGGATCTGCGGGATCAGCGAAGTTCTTACGAATGTGACTGACCTTTTCAGGAGCGCGAGTATTTCTCAAATCCCAAAGCATGATGATTGGCGACTCGTCGTCTTCGGAAGCCGTGATCAAGCGCGTTGCCTACAAGACCGTCAGTCGAACATCGACTGGTCCAATTGCAGAAGCACATACCTGCTCGGGATGCCAGCATACATCACTCATACCTCGCCTTTTGCCCATCTGCAGTCCTGCAACACCACCGACCGTTTCCATGCCTTTGGCCGCGCCTCCTCCGTATTGTAAGCTGACAATCTCCTTTCCAGCTTTCAGATCCCAGACAGACGTGAAGCCAGACGAGGACGAAGCAGCGAAAACCCGGGATACGGTAGGGTTCCATTGGAGCGATGTGATCTCGTTGAGCTTGGTGGAGGTCGGTCCAGGAGCGATAGGAGCGTTGTTCGGGCTGTTCAGATCGTAGATGAAGAGCTGCGAGGGTTTAGCGGGGAGAATGTCTGCAGGAGATAGTGATACACACCTCTGCGTTGACTGCACCTGCGAGGAAAAGGTTTTTCTGGATAGGGTTGAAGTCGAGACCGCGTACAGGACCTGTACACTTGTCGCTCTTGAATATTCTCGACTCGTCGGCGCTAAGCAATCAAGGGATGAGCCAACTCGTTTACGCGACGACAGCCCGTGAAGCTCACCTTGATCCAGCGAGGATCTTTTCGGGGTCATACAGGTTGACTTCACCAGTCTCCATACCGGCAGCAAGAACGCCCTTGCCATGTGTGGACGAAGGAGTAGACCATGCAAGGCGGTTGAATCTATTTCGCGTCAATGAGCTGTAGCGTGGCAGACAGGCGAGATGTGAACTTACCGGCTAGACACGGTGATGCTACCTTGGGCAGATTTGCCCTCGCCTCCTAGCCTGACACCTTGCGCGTCGCCGAAGTCTGGAGCCCAGATCTCGAGCTGACTCTCATTGCTGAAGCTCTCGTCTAGCGCGCCGGCGACTGCACCAGTCGCGAGAAGGGGGGAGGAAGATGAAGAGTTGTCCCACGCGAAGGTCGCGGTGCGCGAGATATCTTTCAGCTTCATAGCGAGAGGGTAGGATGGCGCTTAGCACCGGGTATGAGGTAAGGAGAGAGTGCGTAGGGTGAGGGATGAGAGCACTCGAGAGGGAGAATAGGTATGCGATGTGAGTCGTGAAATGTATAGGGCGAGGTGGGTGGGTGGGTGGTATGGGAGGGAGCATCACTGTATGACGACCACTTGGTGCGATAGACGTGGCGCATCAGTGGGGTGAGGAGCCTAACCGAGACGAGAGTGGAGTTAGGTGGCAGGAAGGGGTGGGCCCTATTTTCGCATGCCTATATTAGGCTAAGCTTTTGATTGCTGCCACGTGTCTTCACTCGAGGTTTTTGACTTTTGCATGTTCACTTTTATGACCACATCTACGAGTTATACGGTTTTGACAACAAATTGACCTTGAGCATCTAGTGTCAGGCAAAGCAAGCGAGAACAGCCAAGATGCCGGACCCATTCTTCCAATCTGAGAAAAAGCGCAAGCGGCCAAACCGCGCCGGCCCATCCACAGGCTCAGCCCCCGGCGGTGATCGAGGTAGATCCTCACGCCCTAATCCATATGGCAAAGGCCAGAAAATCAAGACGTCCGCGAAAAGCCAACCCCGGCGCGAGCGGGATGAGAACCTGTCTTCGGACGCAGAAGGGGAGGACGGGACGGGTGATCTGGATCTGATGGACTTCAGGAAAGGCAGGGAGGAGGTTTTGCTTGATGACGAAGAGTATATTGATGAGAATGAGACTGCGGCTGAGAAGAGGGTGCGGTTGGCCAAGGGCTATCTGGCCAAAGTGCGGGATGAGGTTGAAGCTGGTGAGCCAAACTTTTCTTCTGTATCATCAATCGTTGCTAGGTTTGTTCCAACTAACGACGATTCTGGTAAATCAGAACGAGCAGAGCAAGATTTCGACGCTGCAGAGATCGACCGCGAGCTTATCGCCTCTCGACTACAGAAAGATGTGGTGCGTACAACCGTCCTTCCTTCAAGCAAGGATCTCATACTGATGTGCGAACCCAGGACGAAGCGTCAGGCCGAATACATCTAAACATAGCCCAACACCTTGCTTGCTCGCACACCCGCTTCATTACCACTCCCAACCAATTTCCCACATCGATAGCGTTCACCCCCGAGTTCATATATGTGTCGACCAAACGGGGGCTCATCTTCCGACACTCTACTTCGTCATTGAAGAAAGTGGGCAAGCCGTTCGGTCAGGTACGCGGCGCATCGGCCGAGGGGCATCATGGGGAGATACTGTGTGTCGCCGCTAGCGAGGATGGTAAATGGCTCGTCTCGGGTGGTCGGGATAGAGTGATTGGAGTCTGGGACGTTTCTGGGGAGGAGCCTCAGTGGAAGATCGGACTGCGGGGCCACAAGGATGCCGTGACTGTGAGTCTCGCCTTCTGGCTATTGCGATGATGGGACCCATAGTATCGAAGGCTAATGTAATAATGTTAGTCTGTGGCACTACCACCGCTCAACAACCCATCGCACCATATCCTCTCAGCGTCATTATCCCGTCATCTAGCTTTGCACTCCCTAGCCACACTCTCAATCATCGACACCTTCTTCGGACACCAAGACTCCATATCATCCGTATCGTCCCTCAAGCCCACCTTGGCAGTGACGGCCGGATCGCGAGATCGGACGTGCCGATGGTGGAAAGTCGAGGAAGAAGTGCAGCTTGTCCTTCGCGGCGGCGGGAAGACGCGCGAGGACCAGAGAGGGCTGATGCCTGAAGAGCGGAAAGAGCGGCTGGGAGGCGGCTGGACCGAGGGCGTGGATCCGACCGCACCGGCGTCGGTTGATAAGAAGGGGAAGGGGAAGGGCAAGGAGTTCATCGAGGGCTCCATCGACGTCGTCTGTATGCTCGACGATCAGCATTTCGTCTCTGGCGGCGATAGCGGGTGGGTCGCGATGCTCTCATCAACTGAATGTTTACACGCTGATATAATATGCCTGGCCTCACACAGCTCCATCGCGCTGTGGACTCTAGCGAAGAAGAAGCCCATCTTCACACAGGCTTTCGCGCACGGGATCGAGGATCTACTCGAGTCGTCCGATCACAGTATCTCCGGACCGAGATGGATCACCTCATTAGCCGCGCTGCGGAGCACGAATCTCTTCGCGTCAGGTGCGTCATCCATTCTCTCTTCACGTTGACTCTTCTCGTATTGTTATCGTTGGCTGATGCTCGACTTTGTTACTGGTACAGGATCGTACGACGGGCACATACGTCTGTGGGCACTAGATACCGGTCTGAAGGCATTCACCCCAGTGTCCACTATCCCCACAGCGGGATTCGTCAACGCTCTTCAGATCCTCTCGTTGCCCGCGGGGACGGTGTCGTCCACATCGCTCAAGGCTGTATCGAACGATGCTGTCAAGGGTGCAGAGCAAGAGACAGAGACTGAGGAAGAGAAGGAGAAGGAGAAAGAGAAGGAGAAAGAGAAGGAACAGATCGTCCTGGTCGCTGCGGTTGCTCAGGAGCCGCGCCTGGGGAGATGGATGAGCAACAAAGACGGAGTCAAGAATGGTATTCTAGTAGCGAAGCTTGAGCTGAGCCAGGTAGTCTAGGCTCTCACTTATACTGCTTAGGCTCGATGAGCTGTCCTATGTACTTGTATCCACCATCATCTACCTTCTCAGTCACATGTTCCCATATTGCGTTGTCGCTGTGGAGTGAATACCCATGATCTTCAACGATTATATAAGCATTTACATACAACACCTCTTATCTACAGAGTACAGAGTGTACAGAAATGCACAGCGACAGCGAGCAGCAACAGCAACAGCAACAGCGCACCTACCACCGACCAGCGGTATACGGCGGCGCAGCCCCGCTCGTATTTGTATTGTACGAGGTGTTCGTCAGCCCTTGCCCTTGGCCATAAGCATATTGTTGCCCATTACTATATCGCTGCGACTGAGCGCTGGGGACATCATCGTAATTATAATCGTACGCTAGACCGCCGGATGACCCGCCGGAATTCCGTCTGTAGTCGTAATCGTACGTGGGCGACAACGCTCTCTGCCCTGCTCCCGCTCCCGCAGTCGTATGGAGGTTCTGCTGTGAGCGCGATGAAGTGAATGGCGCTTGCGCAGTATTTGGGAAATACGGATTATGCAATGATGATCCGTACGAGTTTAAAGCTGGGGGTTGGGCTGCGGCTGTGGGTGGCGGGTACGATATGCCCAGCGGAGCAGCATGAGCTGTGAGGTTGGCAGAGCTACCACACGATATCAGCTCATATGTCTATACTACGAGATTGGAGTTTTGGAGTTTACTCACCTGCCATAATCGTCGCTGTAGCCTACACTGCCGGGCTGATAGACCCCTGCATAATCCTGCCGGGGGTAACCGTACCCTTCGTAGCTGCTCTGCGAAGCCAGCGGTGGTGGAGCACCAGGGTAGATCCCCGTCTCCTCATACGCGATATTGGCAAGGTGGTTATTCGAGTTGGACCTGGACGGCGCGGCGGTGGAGGGAACGCTCAAGCCGGCCAGTTCCGCTTTACGCCTTATGCGCCTCATCACATCGTCGTCGTCGTCGTCGAGTGAGACTTGGGGCAAAGTCGGTTGGGGCATTGCTCCCATGATAAGCTCCCCCTTGGCGTTCTTCACTTCGCCGTTGGCGAGCTTCTTCTCCAGCGCCATGTTTCGGGCGATTCGCTGACGTTGTTTCTTCTTGATCAATTCCGAGATTCGCTTGTCAACCTTATGGCAAACATATTCCTGCACGGCATCTGTCAGTCTACGAGTCGCCAAAGCAAAGAGGAATGGTCCGCACCTTGAGATTGCCTTGGATGTAACACAGCAGCGGGACATACAGTACCGCCGCGATAATCAACAACACCATGGATCCCAGGAAGATCAAGCAGGTCAAGATCATGGAGAAGAGCAACATGGCAGTGATGGCCGAGTCGTCCCAGTAAGCGGGGATGTCGCTTGTCTCGAAGTTGTTAGCGGCCGCGAAAGAGTATAGCATGAGGGCGTTGATGGATTGACGCGGTCCATCTGCGAGGAGCAAGCGTTTCCACCCTATGTTCATCACGCAGTCAGCTTTGTGCAGCTTGCCAGTCAAAGTGAAGCTCACCTTTGAAGGTGAAAAAGATGAAAAAGGCAAAGTCGTCCTTCTTCTTCGTCGAGCTATCGATATGGCAGAACAGACAGAAATTGTCGTATGACCCTGCCATCAGAACCACATGAGCGAATGCGATCAAGGATAGGCGCGGCAAACTCACTCATAGAGTAGTAATCGTTCGCCATCAAGTTGGTGTACCCATACGAGATATCTCTCGAGTCAATGACTCTTTTTGTCTTCCATGTCTCGTATGCCAACTACAAAAACGCGATTATAAGTCAACACTCGTACGCAGTTCGCGCCACTGCACTCACGAGGACGAAAGAGAAGATGATGCATCCCACAAAGACCCATTTGGCGATGTCGAACTGCACGTTGACCACGCACGAATCGTTGTCGCCGCACTTTGACGTGATCGCGTTTGTCCACTGTGACAACAACACGCGTGTCCGTCAGTACTGCCCTTTATTTAGTAGGCAGAACGTTATTGCCGCCAAACGTACGTGGTCCGAGGAGATCATTGTGACAGCTGTAAATATATCAAGCGCGTACACGGCGATCGACTTGAGCAGGAGGATATATTTGAAGACATATCTGCGGAATGACAAAGCGTAAGCACCACAACGAGACAGAAGACTTAAAAATGGTCAGAGCTCACTTGAGTCTGGTCCACACGTCGGTCCTGTGGAACTCGCGAACGTTGACAAAGTCGAACTGGAGCGTAATAGAATCGGTGTGAGCGCATACCCCAATTGGACCAGCGACGTATTGCGCCGCTCCCCCTCGCGCAACCGTAGCGGCAAACGGAAGGATACCTCCTCTATCCTACCAGCTCTGGGCAGTAATAGACGACCATGCTCACCTTGTGATCCGGGACCACCTCGCGCTTCCACTCTGCCTCGCAGCAACACATCGTATCGGTCTTTTAGAGGAATATCGTTGCTGTGATTCCGGCTGATTAATTTGATAGTCGACAATGAGATAGGTGTGATCCGAGCACAATATCGTTGTGGGCAAGCACCGCCTTGTACGTGTCGTGGGATTACGAGGGGTCCTTTACTAGATATCGTATGATTGGACTTCCTCCTTTATTCAGAGATGGTGCAGTCAAGACGTTGTAGTTGTCGTCGAGAAGATGTATAACTTGGTATAGTAGTGTGATTTAGCGTAGTATTCCTGTCCAGCAGGCTGGTTGTGTATCGGTTGATCACGAAGAGGGTGTTGGGGCGAATGAAACGAGTGTGATATGGCGTTGGTGCCGTGGGTGAAGTATAGCTCGGTGTGAGAAAGTGATGTATGCAGAAGAGAGATGACTGTAGAGGTAGAGGTAGAGGTAGATGTTTATGCACGAGATGACTGTTCACGACTGTCAATGCAAGTACAGCATGAGTAGCAAGAAGGATCAGAGCCAGCCCAGGCCTTTGTTTTCTATTCTATTGTACATAACTATGGTTGTTTCAGGAAAACGCCAAAGGCACACGCGCATTGTAAGTTATTTTTCAACCATCCCATGAAACATGCTTATGCCTGCACGTAGGCGGCGTATAACTCTAGTCTGCTGGCCGTCGATCAAGGATCTCAATTGCACTTCCGCTTCCACTCCGCTGTATCATGCGCTGCTGTGGACTTATGATCATTAGGCTGCTACAAGTTTTATGCATGCATTGTTGCGCTTGGGTGGGCTTATAAGAATGATATTGTCACGACGGTGTTGTCAAAACCGCCATTGAGACGCGGCACAACAGGAGTCAAAACCGAAAACAAAGGGGTAAGCGAAAGACAATAAAGGCGTGCTACTCTCCCAGGGATCGTTCAGCGCTGTGAGCCTAAGTCGGTCTAGCTAAATGCACACCTAATTGACCTGGTTTTGGCTTAGGCGGCGGGGACCGAGCTTTGCGCCAAAAGTGAAAGTGAGTCGTTGTCGAAATGTTGAATAAAGCACTACTCGAGTACTCGAGTACAACCAGTTTCATAATCTTAAACACTCTACCTTGTCATTGCTTTGCAGCTCGAGCCGACGCTCAGGAGATACTAGAATCTGCTAGGATCGGACTACTTGCAATCAGGCATATTCGGCAATATGGCAGTCTCATCAGAATCCATCCAAGCCCTGGTGCTGCAGACTCTCGCATCAGATGGGACTATCGAAGACACCCGAACGCTCAGTGTCGGGGGTACGAGTCTGGCCGGAGCAGAGGAGCAAGGAGCCGTGAGGGCTGTCCTGGACAGCTTGGCCAGTAAAGAGGTGGGTAATACTTAGCTTTTTCGGTCTTATCAACCAAAATGATATTGTCAAAGGGACAGATGGACTGATGAGTACGTTTAATACGTTCTAGATGGTCGAGTACAAGCAGATCAACACTACCAGCTACGCTCTGACGGAGGAGGGACAGGGGATCGCCGAGCGCGGCTCGCACGAGTACAGAGTCTGGGAAGTCCTGCCGTTCAAAGGCCAGGGCGAGCCAGTTGGCGTTCCCGAATTAAAGGTTGGTGTTCCTCCATATCTCATCTCACGCCTCATTGGCGAGCGCTTGGAGACCTCTCCGCCTCCCATACAAGCGAGATGGCATTGTCACCCGTCAATAGCCGTTGCCTTTCTGCCAACGTGATAATCATTGAGTCCGGCTAATCACTTCCACCGCAGAAAGTCGTCGGCGACGAAGTGACCAAGATCGGTCAATCCCGGGCATTCAAGAACAAGTGGATAGCGAAGGAAGGAGCAGGCTTCGTGCGAGCGGTACGCACCCTTGTCTTCTCGACGTCTTGCCTTCCTCGGTTTGGCATGTGTCTGACATACCACCATACTTTGTCCAGATCGAGGCTCCCGTCGACGAGACTGCTGAGCAATTGCGCACCGTTCGTGAGAGCGGGCAACACCCTGCTGGCGAGGCGGTGATGAAGGAGTTGCAAAAGCGAAAGCTGGTCCAGCCTAGGTGAGCACTGTCTACGTCGTATGGATGGCCTGCTTGCTGTATTACTACACGAGGTACTCACAAAGTTCACATCTCGCAGAAAACACATTCAATACTCCGTCAGCAAAGGCCCGCATTTCTCCACCGAGGTCAAGCAGCTCGAGACAGATCTGACCGTGGAGATGCTACAATCGTGCGTACCACACAACGAAAGGCGGAAGCATACCAGCTCACACATGTGCACGATTACAGAGGGACCTGGAAAGACGCCTCGTTCAAGCAGTACAACTTTGCCTCTGCCGGCCAGCCCACGGACGGCGGTGCGCTCCACCCCCTGCTGAAAGTCCGAGAGGAGTTCCGCAACATCTTCTTCGACATGGGGTACGTCACTAATCTCGTTCGACTCGCTATAGTGCAGCTTGCATCCTGTATCAGGTCTTGTCTGGTGCTGAACAATTCAAGCTGACTCACTGTCGCCTGCAGATTCACGGAGATGCCGACCAACCGTTTCGTCGAGTCTGCGTTCTGGAACTTCGATGCCATGTTCGTGCCGCAACAACATCCTGCGCGAGAGATGCAAGATACGTTCTACGTGAAGGGTGAGTGCTGGTCCGCAGTTCGGCGTGAGGGCCTATACTGACGTCTGCCCAACCCTTCTCTCTGCTTCCATCACGCTCGATTGACTGACCGCCCTGCAGACCCCGTCAAGGCCCTCAAGCCCGACTCGGCGTACTACGAGCGTGTGCGCAAAACTCACGAGGAAGGAGGCTACGGTTCGATCGGTTACAGGGCACCCTTCTCACGCGAAGAGAGTGAGAAGCTATTACTCCGAACTCACACTACGGCAGTCAGCACGGACATGCTGTACAAGATCGCCAATCAGGAGGGCGGCTTCAAGCCCGCTAAGATGTACTCTATCGACCGAGTGTTCAGGTCAGTCCCTCGTCCCACAAACTCCCCGCCCGGGCTGCTTTCAACGATGGTTTGTATTCTGACGTTCTTGCAATGATGGCAGAAACGAGACTGCCGACGCTACGCATTTGGCGGAATTCCACCAAGTCGAAGGTGTCGTTGCAGACTACGACATCACCCTGGGCAACTTGATCGGTACGCAACGTACCCTTTCTTGATCAGACCATGACTGACGAATGACCGCAGCGTTCATGCAAGAGTTCTTCGCTAAAACAGGCAACCACAAGCTGCGTTTCAAGCCAGCGTACAACCCTTACACTGAGGTGAGTACTATTTTTATAGTTGGCAAAAATAGACACTGATTCCCGTCACCATCACAGCCCAGTATGGAGGTGTTCGCATGGCACGAAGGACTGAACAAATGGATTGAGATTGCCAACGTGGGTTCCTCGTGATACTAGGAAGCTTTGAACGTGCTGACATTTGATTTCTCAATTGCTTGTCCTCACCTTCGCTTTGTTCCCTCTACCTTCAATTATCTCCCTCCATCTCCGCTTACACGGGATAGTCCGGCATCTTCCGCCCAGAGATGCTGGAACCCATGGGTCTACCTAAGGGTGTCCGAGTATTGGGCTGGGGCATGTCTCTCGAACGACCTACGATGATCAAGTACAAGATCTCAGATATCCGTACGCTTGTAGGCCACAAGACCGATTTGGACCAAGTCAAGAAGCGGCCTGCGGTCAGATTAGAAAAGGGCGATGATTAGAGTGGTGCCGCTATGCGGCCTCGTACAGCTTCAGTGTAGAGCCGCAGCGACTGCGCGTGGGCGCGATGCATATCATTCACAACCCGATATCAAGGATTGGCCTGGAGAAATAAAAATCAAGCACAGTGTTCCGTGCCTGAGCAGTAGCGTTTAGACGTGTCGCGCTAAAATTAAGCTAAAAGTAGCCGGTAGCCTGCAGCTTACTCGTACAGGCTGGGATTGTCAACAGTAGTAGTGCTCGATACATGTTCTCACTTCACATCGTTACATAGCTCTACTTGACAGCTAGTCGGACGGCAACGAGCAGTAAGACGTATGGCGTCTCAACCTTCCATCCTAGGCTCGCCGTACATCCCGCACTCGCCCGCTTCGCGCAAACGGCGCAACTCGCAGTCCATCTCCTCCTTCAGACCACTGACGAGCGGAACGAGCGGGGACTTCGCGCACTCCGATTCGGCCTCAGGCAGAATGACGACCTCCACGTCGGGGTCA
Organism: Cryptococcus sp. GC_Crypt_5; assembly: GCA_026538355.1. Lineage (NCBI taxonomy): Eukaryota > Fungi > Basidiomycota > Tremellomycetes > Tremellales > Cryptococcaceae > Cryptococcus > Cryptococcus sp. GC_Crypt_5. Next base: position 29,854 of record JALPBZ010000148.1, read on the forward strand.
ATGATGGCGCAGATCCAGAGACAGCTGCCGAACCTCTCCCGACGCAATCTAGTCAGAGGCGTAGGAGGGTGTATCGCGCTTCTCTTCCTACTGCCCTTCCTACCCCGCTCGCAGCCGCCCCCCGCTCTGAGAGATATCGGTATCGGTATCGGTAGAGAGAAAGGCAGGGGCAGGCTATACGATATCCCTCCTCATGGGCGATATGAGGACGAAGCTGAGGGCAGAGAGGGAAGGGATGGAGAGGGGTGGTGGGGCGCTACGGGTGGAATGAGGGATTGGATCCCGTGGTCCCCGCATGCTAGTGGAGCGTCGTACGATAGTTCGTTGACGGAGTCAGAGGAGAGCGAGCGCGATGGTTGGGTTGATTTCGAGGATGAGTTGCCGATCACGACGTACGAAGGGGGTGAGTCTATTCGATTCTCTATCCATAGTCAATCGCAGACTATATTCAGGATGGACGACTGACAGCTCTGATATGGTCACAGGTCTACCGGGCTACCAAGTCTTCTCCAACGTATACGTAGCCAACGCTGCGCTCCTCGCTATTGCCCCAACTGCACCAAGCGGGGAAGACGAGGCCGACCTCGATGATCCAGATAACGAATCGGATTTCATATCTGCGACTCCGGGTGCGCCAAAAGCGTTCCCTGAAGCGAAGCTCGTGTTCTCCAAGAAGAACAGTGTTGAGGGAGAGGAGAGTTGGCGGGTCGTCGATGAAGGTGTGGGCAAGGAGGAGGTGGGCAAATCGGGTGTCAGGCTCGGGGGAGTCACAGTGAGTCGTTTTGGCGTCCAGCTCGTTTTCTTGTGTCACTCCGACTGCTGAGCTGTAATCACCTGCAATTGTTACTGGGTTTCGCTGACTGTGTCTGTCTTTCAGTATATCTTCAATGATGGTCCAGGAGGAGGTGCGTGGCTGCTGCGACTAAGGGGGCGATCTCTGAAGCTGACACATGTCTCTGTTCTTCGACTTCAGAGGGATACCTAAGTGAGTTAAGCTGATCTTAGGGAAAGTCTTGCCATTGCTGATTCGCGTGTCATAGTCTACTTCAGGTCAGTTCTACTTTCATACTAAGAATGACACGCTCGCACAACGTCTGATACTGATGCTGAACCTCCATCGCAGACACCTCGTCCTCGAAGGGTTCCTTGGGGCCACCCGGATGCTGGCGTCGACTTTACCAGAATCCGTGCGCATGTCCGTCCCGAAGCGGATCTGGTTCCCTCGCTGCGGACAGTCACCAAGCTGGCGCGACGATCGTGGAGAAAGTGAGAGCTTCTGCACCATATTTCTTGCCTTACTTGTTTGAGGGTGGATCGCTTACATGAGTATTGTGCAGACGCATGGTTCCTCTCGCATACGCTGCCTTTCGCGACTATCGAGGACGCTAGTGGATGGGCGGACAGGAATACAGCCGGACTGACCGTGCTGCTGGAGAAGGTGGTGATCATCGATCGATGTGAGCCTTGTAACTTGTCGTGCACACGCAGTACTCGTACTGATGTACGCGATTCTGTAGGGGCTTCTCACTCGGTTGGCGGCGAAGTCGGAAAGTGGGGCAAGGTACGTATTGAGGCCCTTCGCGCTCTCTGTCCTGAAGACATTGCAGCTTATGTTGTGCTCCGGTTTAGATGAACGCTGCTATCCCGACAATCTCGGCGCCGCAGAATTACTGGGACCCATTCCGAACAAACGCAATGCGTTCTCTCGGGGTCGATGGTGCTTCGGATACAGGTTCAAGAGGTCTGCCAGTCGTAGTCTACGTCGACAGACAAGTGAGTCCGCCTTCGATTCTTACATGCCCAAGTGTCGTCGAGAATACAATCAGCTGATCCACAATGTCCGTTTTGCGCAGAAAGCGAACCCTAAAGTCAAAGAGGCAGATCACGATGCCCTCGTCGAAGCACTCAAGGGCCTAGTCAACATCGCCGAGATCCACGTGGCGAGGTTATCCGCCATGACCAAGGCGAGGCAAGTCGAGTTGATGGGCCGAGCGCAGGTAAGCTTATCGTATCGTCACGGTATCACATGCACTGCAACTGACACGATGGTCTGCAGATCATCATAGGCCTGCACGGCGACGAACTTATGACTTCGCTATGGATGCCTGCGAGCGAGGGTTCCACCGTCATTGAGATATTCGAGGACGGTGGATTTGCTCGTGAGTTTGCTCGTCGCTAGATATAGCTGCTACGAATTTCAACGTGTCCTGATCTTGCTTGCACATAGGTGACTACGAGCTGCTGGCTTCGTCCCTCAATCACAAGTATGTGGCCATCGCAAAAGACAGGGTGATGGACGAGGAAGAGTGGCGTGCGTTGGGTACGAAAACGGGCGCAGAGCGGAAATCGGTGCGTACCACTATATACATACTCTCCAAATCACTCTCGCTTCTCCTTCTCCTTCCTTGCAAAGCAGAGAAGATTTGCCTCTTGTATCATTTACCTTTTGAGACACGCTTGAGCTGGAGCTGACGCTGAACTTTGCTCTGGGAACTACAGGGCGAAATCAGCGTTGATGCGGATACCGTCATCGACGTCCTTAAAGATATACTAGGAGGCGAAATCAGCGCCGCGAGCGTCGATTCGGGTATAGAGCGATGAAGTTGGTGTTGGATATGGAAGATGGAAGATGGAAGATGAGGGTATACTATGCGGATTCAAGTAAGAGGTGACGCGAGATAGGAGATATACTGTAGATATGAATAGAAACGCGATTGTGGCGGGCCACGATCGTTACATGCATGTGCACTGGACATGAACCGGAAAGTATCATGTGCTGAGCGTACCAGTCATTACGATGGCAATGACTACCGACGTGCACAACCAGCCCTAGAGACCGGATTGCGAAAGCCGCTAAGGTCCCCATTAGGTCGGAAGATGGCACAGATGATCCATCAGTGCGTGCGAGGTCTAGACATTTCGCTCTACCTATATTGTAAGATGTGCGACGGTGGGTTTCGCCCTCGGCAGATCTGTACAGTAGTTGGTCGCACTGTATATAGGTTAGGAATGATATCGCCTCTCCGCATATACTCGTTCAATGTTCTCTGAACTCGTACAGCCACGCAATGCATGGACGAGTATGATAATCCGGCCTCTCTGTAATAAGACTGCTTTCCGTAGTGAAGTGATCAAAGAGCGTGCAGCCTGCGATTGATGAGTGAGTGGTGAGTGAGTGATTTACCATCAGAATCGCGATGTTGAGTGGAGAGTGATCCCATCATATTTTCTCTCTTACTCTTCGTTTCTCATCTCTATCTCTACCTTCTCATTCTCATCATATATCCCTTGCTTCATATACAAAACTCAGCATGCCGTCTCGTCCTGTCAATCCGGCGCTCCCCATCATCATGCCTGACACCAAAGACAGTCTTAGTACCGCCACCAACATCACCGACCTCGACCGGTTATCCCCTGTTCACCTTTTGATCATTCGAGAGCTCAAGCGCATTGCTCCGGGCAAGCTACTCTCTGTCAATTCTTCATTCTACGACGAACTGGTGGCCACCGTCTACAATACCGTCTTCATGATGGGCGATGAGGATTTCCTCTATGAGCCTGGAGTAGGACCGGTAAAGCTGAGCGCGCGAAAGCAGAAAGCTTTAGGATACCTCGAGGACTTCTTCATACAAGATTTTGACGCACTGGACGAACTGTCGGAATGCCTTGGCGCGCAGGGCAGGGACGACAGCGTGTTGAAGAGTTTCTCGAATGTCGAGCACCTTCATTTTGGTTACGAGGTGCTCCACGAACGCGCTACCCAGTTCTTCTTTCACGACGAGGTTGATTGGGATGAAGCTCCCTTTGACGAAGCTTTCGAAGCGGAGATGATGAGTCGGGCAGAACACGCGTATCAGGAGCAGATAGCAGCCTGCATCATCCCCGAAGACGTGACTTTCGACATCTGGGCCAGTACCGCCGAAGCCGAGCCCCACTTGACGGCGCACTTTCAACGAGCGATAGACACCTTCTCTACCGCATTCCAGGAGAACAACCCGGTAGCAATCATCATGTTTCGAGCCGATCTTGGATCGTGCGACACATTCGCCAGGCTCAACCTGCGCCTCGTGTGGCCCTTCAACGACGTGCGGATCACCACTAGCAAAACCGAGCTACGACGCACCCCAAAGTATCTCGAAGCCGCCGTCCGGACCATATACCACCAGTTTCAGTTCTCGAGAGCACCTATGAGCTATACCGTTCATGATGCGAGGAAAGTGTCAGCACTCATCAAGTCATTCGACCCGCCGAGCGATCCCGGGTACAATATGGCATCGCTCCAAGACTTTCGGGACATGAAGGGTATCAGCATCGACGAAGGCGTCGACTTCGTATGTGGCTGCGAACGTAAGGCGCCTGCTGGGTACGATTTTGCGCCTAGGTGAGTCCGAGAATCAGACTCTTGGCGTTCAGATCATCTACTTGTAGCTGACATGTCTTCAGCTGGGTCCCAGACGAAGAGGAGTAATGAGAATGGGAGGCAGTGATCTGTCAGTCTAGTGATTCGCTCGGATGGCTTCGATCAGAACAAGTTCTTCATGTTGGTACATAGCCATAAAACACTGATGTTAGGTTTGTGCTATCCATACGATCGGGACATGACTGTAGTATATGCATGACTGTGTATGCCTGATGGTAGAATGTAATACAGTCCTTTCTTATCAGAAGTCAAGAACGTTACCGTTCGTGATTGGCAAGTGATTGCCATCAGGAGCGCCTCACCGAATCAAACGTGATCCCATCAGTTATCTCTTTCTTACTCTCTCTTCTCGTATCGTATCGTATCTTCTCATTATCATTGCACTACCAATCTCACATTGCTTGCATCCTACTCATCATGTCAACTCCTTCCTCCGACTCCGGCGAACTCTCTACCTTGCCACCCCGCCTTACCAACACCACAGCCACTCCCAGCCCCGAGACCGAGATCACCAACCTTGATCTGCTAGCGCCTGTCCACTTCCTCATACTCGAACAGCTCAAATCACTCGTCCCAGCTAAGCTGCTCGCTATCAATTCTACCTTCTACGACGAACTGCTGGCCAAGGTTTACAAAACCGTCATCGTGGACGCCAAATCGAGAGTACTCTTCCATGTTTCGGCACCTCGGTCAGGGGGGCTCAGCGCGCGTCAGCAGAAAGCCTTAGGATCGGTGAAGAATATCTGTTTTCAACAGTGGGAGGCTCTTCTGGAACTCTGGAACGCTGTGGAACTTCGTCATTGGCCCGACGTGGGGATCCTCCCGAATGTCGAACATCTTCATCTGGGGTTTCATTTGGTCGCACAACGCGCACATCAGTACTATGCCCACGAGTTAGCGCAAGAGAACGGAGATATAATTGAGGACGACGACGATCCTGAAGTGGCAAGGTGGCAGAAGCAGCAGCTCATCTTTGCTGAACTTCCTTTCGAACAGACCCTCGCACGGCAAGTGCAGCCTGCTCAAGTTTCCTTCGATGTTTGGGCAACAGACACAGCCTACGACAACAACGAGCTCCAGGCCCTGCAGGAGGTGGTGGACAGTTTTCATGCTGAATTGCGCTTGACCTCTGGATTTCATCACCTCCAATCCCTCACATTCAACATAGATCTCGGCTCATGCGAAACTGTCGCTGACCTGGACTTTCACGTCCGGGTTTCATACGCTCACCTGCGTATCAGCACCAGCCAGCGCGAGCTGCGCTTCACGCCACAATACCTCAACGCCGCTGTCCTTACTATCTTCGACCACTGGCTATACTCGGAGGAGGTATTGGTCGTGTACTTGGTACACGATGTACCGGCGGTACACAAACGCATCATGGAATTTGAGCTGCCAACCAAGCATAATCGTTATCCTGAAGATTTCACCGACTTTCGCGACATTGACGCTGGAAATTTTGTGCTTCGGGAGGCTCCCGCTATCGCCTGCGCTTGTGAGGGCGATGTTTCCTTGGATGAAAAGTATCTTGCAAGGTGGGTCGAAGAATGATCGAAATCGGATCACCCTTTGCTCGTTGGACATCGCCGTGCTAACATAGCAATTAGTTACGATGCCGATTCCATTGCGGCAGAGTTCGAATTGAAGCAGCAACGGGCTGCTGCAAAGTTGCAGACGCTCGACCGAGCCTCGCCAAGCAGCGAAAGAAGCCAAGGATCGACTACCGGAAGCTCGTGGTAGTGAACTGCTGGATCTTAGAATAGTTCTGCGCTTCCTGCAAGAGGGGGCCATTGACATGCATGACTCCGTGATGTAACAGATGGCAGATTACACAGTGCTTCTCTACAGTCTAACACGAAGTGCTATCGGTGATTGACGAGTGAGTGATTGCCATCAGAAGCGTCTCGCGAAATCATGTGTGATCCCATCATTTTCTTTTTTTCACTCTCTCTTTCTCCTCATATGTCTTCAATCAGTCCTATTCCACCCCGTATCACCCATTGCTCATCTCTACATCCACCATGTCGTCTGCTTCGACCGATGAGGCGGCTGCTGCGCTCGATTCTGGGCACAGTCACAACACCACGACCGAGATCACCGGCTTTGATCGACTGGCGCCTGTCCACTTCCTCATCCTCCGATACCTCAAAGATATCATTCCAGCTAAGCTGCTCTCCGTTCACCCGTTCTTGTACGACGAACTGGTCGCTACGGTCTACGAAACAGTCATCATCAGTTGCACCAACAGATCTCCCCTCAAATACGCATGGCATGAGGGCCAAAGGTTGAGCCGGCGTGGGCTTGAAGCAATGACGTTGGTGAAAAACCTATACCTCGTCACCTTTGCTTCGCTCCCAGACCTAAGAGACTGTGCCGCTCAGTTGGTCATCCCTTCTCACAGAATTTTCGCAAACGTCAACCATATTCACTTGGGCAATAAGCTCCTTGCGGCTCGGGCTTCTCAATTAGAGGCTCAAGCCGAATTCGATAGCTGGGGTTTACAATTGAGAACGGTCCAGATGGACGAAAGGGATACCGACACAACCGAGGATCCTCACTGCCCCGTGGAGTATCTTCTGAAGGCGCATACGCGGCCATGCGATCTGACGATCGATGTGTGGGCCGGCAGCACGACTGGCCGGCGATGCAATAGCCACTACTTCCAACAAGCCGTGAACTCCTTTTCCAATATTTTGTTGGGAATCAATAGCACCAACTCCGTCACTTTCCAGGTCGATCTCGAGTCGTGCGATTCTAGCCCTCGTTTAGGGCTCCACCGCAACTTTGGCGACTATTCTGTGCGAATCACCACCTCCAAGCACGAGCTGCGTTCCACGTCGAAGTATCTCAACGCTGCTGTCCTCACCGTGTTTCTCCACTACCTGGACTTTGGCGGGCCGATCACATACTTGGTGCACAATGCATCGTCGATTCGCACACTTGCACAGACGTTTAGCGCGCCCGACGACTACGATGAGATCTACTCTGAGTATGTCGCGGGCTTCCGCGGCGAGGAAGGGTGCGATCTTGACATCAGAGAGGCCGGCGAATATGGATGCGCTTGTGAGCGAAAGTCGCCTACGATTCCTCGGTGTTCTGCAGTGTGAGTTCAACAGAGAAAATCGTTTGTTGCTTGTGCAAATGCATTGCTCACACGTCGAGTAGTTGTTGTGCTTCTTCCACCCAATCTGGGAAGATTTCGTACTAGCAAGACACTCCACAAGAAATCATGGTGGTATCATCGCTTCCTGATGACGATCTCAATCCTCATTTCGGCGCATATGATCTCACTGAACCAATAGGCGAAAGAGCCAAGAAACTCAGCTCAGGGTGTCGATAGTGGAGTAGAACACCAGAGAAACTCCTGACTCACTATATGAGGCAGTACGAGTACGAGAGGTCATCATCATGTACAAAAAGTATGATTCGTCGAGTGTTTGCTTGTCCCACTTATACGACTCAGTCATCGTCAGTCACTCGGACGCTGACAGCTCAAAGACATGATGCCGCTGCTCAGGAGGAGTTTTAGCTCGGGTACACCAAAGAGCATTATTGTGTTAACGTGGCACAGTCTACAGTATCCCGGTCCTCTGCGATTGCCCACTGCCACTTTTGGTCTACCTCGTATTTGACTTCTGCTCCGCACATGACATACACACATCGAGACTAGTATTCCTAGATTCCCAGCATGCCATGCGATCAGTACTGCTCTATTAGATCTTGATGTATCGGCGACTATCTCTCAATGTACCCGCCTGATTTTTTAATGGTCATCTTACAACCGGTCGGGTACTCAGCTACCGTCATGATTCCTTATAAGTCGGCAATCGCGTCGACCGTGAAGCACGCATCTCCCATTGCACATCACAATGTGTCCACCTACGCCTCGTACTCGGCAACCCCACCTGCATTGTATCCGCCACGATACGGTGGACGAGATCACCACTCTTGACCCGCTTCCAGAGGACGTCTATCCGACTATCCTGCACTTCCTGCGCGAGCTCGTACCCACCAAAGTCCTCCTCCTGTCCAGGAAGCATTACAACACCATCATTCCTCGGCTATACGAACGGCTCGTGATCGACCAGTACTCTGCTGCGAGCCTGTTTACGGGACTCGCGCTCACCGACGTTGTCTCGCCCATTCCTCCAATCGGGCACACGTCAGGCGAAGATGAGGGGCAGTCAATCAGAGTCGTGGATGGGAAATGTCGTAAAGCGCGAGCTTTGGTGCATACCAAATCAATCACTCTGGTGGATTACGAAGCTGCCTCCCGCTTTTCTGCGGCGGTATGCTCGAGTCGATGCGAGATGCGCTCCATCAAGCCTGTTCACTCGACGTTTGCGCCTGTATTCCCCAATCTAAACTATATCACATTCGATTCCCCGCTGATCAGCGCTATACAAGCCATCGATCGACCCTCGGCCTTTCGCATCGATCTCTTAGCTGCCTTATCAGCCCATACGCGCGCCGAACACGTGTCGTTCAACATGCTCAACATCGCTCCGAGCTCAGATACGATGCACCTTCCACTCCTTCTCCTTCTCAACGCTACCCAGCCCCAGAGAGTAACGATCCACGCGACCCTATTTGACGGTCCTTTCCTCTTGGGCAACTACGCGTTACGCCGTATACCACATATCCAAATGGACCTGCACAATGCGAGACCTCTCTTATGCATTGATGAGAAGACGGGCAAAGCTAGGACGAAACATAGGAGGCTGTACCGGGTTGTCTCCGCCATGATGGCGAGTTTCGCTATGGACTCGCTGAGCGATTCCGAGCTGAGTACGACAACTCTTGACATATGCGTCAGAACTAGTAACGCAAGGAGATTACGGAAGAAAGCGGAGGAGTACCTCCCCATGTATCAGCCTGCATGTGCTGCGGCAGTCAAGGAGGTAGAAGGAAGGATCACCGTACGCGGCTTCAGCCAGGTGCCAGCGAGAGAGCGAACAGCAGCGTAGAGCCAGAAATGTGGTTCGTATGAAGCGGTAAAGTAAAGGCAGTGTTCGTAAATCCAGTCGAGCTGAGTCACCCTTGTAACGAATTGTAGAGGGATTGAAAGTCTTGGTAGACCCTTAGAGTCGCTGTAACGAACAGACAAAGAAAAACATGTGCGCAGAGCCAAATTCCTTTATGCATTCGTATCTTCACCGCACAATTCAGGAAACGACACGTTACGGCAGTATGGTGAAACGCTCGAGCCGCTTTTTGCCACACTCGATTTCCTTCACCACAGACGAAGCGGTTGACTCAACTGCATATGCTGATTGCGCACGGACCAGCATGACATGGGTACTGTATATATCACTCATGTTTACATCATATCTTTCCTTCTTCTCATCTCTTCCTCGTTTCTCATCTTATCCCTCTCTTTTCACATTTTTCATACATCCGACGCACCATACCCCAAGATCGAGCTCCTTCCCCTCATTCACGATGCCACGCGCAAAGGGCCCCGCGAGCAAGGTCGCCGGCGCCAAGACCGCTCGTTTGGACAAACCAAAGGAGTCTACCTCCAAACATGGCAACAAGAAACAAAAGAAAGTCAACGGCAAGAAGGATAAGGCTGTCAAGGTACGTATGTCCACTGAAAGCGTCACGGTCAACGCTGACGATATCAAATAGAACGAGGCGAATGCACTTCAAGACTGCTTTGATCGTTTGCCTGAAGAAGTCAAAATCCTCATCTTCGACAAACTCGCTCACGTCATCGCTCACAAGCTCCTCTCCGTCTCGCGCAAAACATACGACAAAGTCATGCCGATCGCCTATCACACCGTCTCACTCAACAAACAAAACGCTGCAGCGTTCTTCGTCGGCCTGCCACCCGTTTGGAAGAGAGGTCCACAGACACTCCCGCTTTTCCAAGGTCGCAAAGCCGAAGCTATCAGTCACGTCCAAATGCTCACCTTCGAGGACGACTACGCTGTGGTGGAGTTTTACGACACTGTTAAAGCCCCTTGGTGCCTCTGTGGGTGCTATATGGAGGAGATGCCAGATAGCGATTATGGCGATTGTGATTCCAACGGTCCCGGTAATCAGTCAAACGATGAAGTCAACGAAGAAGACGATGACGAGCTCCACTCGGATACTCGACCCTGTAGGAAGGTTTCGGACAAAGAGCAGCGATACCACTCAACCTCGTTGTTTCCCGGCGTCAAGCATCTCTGCATCAAGGACCAAGCCATCGATTTCTGGAGCGGAGGCTTCCTCGGAGCTCGATCCCCCGCGCCCGGAAGCAAAGCAAATGAAGGTGACGACTTCTGCCCGTTTGACCATGAATACGGGGAGCCTTACCAGCAAAGCTTGAATCCGGAAAGACTTTGTGTCGCTTATGCAGGCGACTGCGATCTGGAGTCGATGCTTGAAGACATTTGCTACCGAGGCTGCAGCCTCCAAACGTTGTCAATCCACCTTACCGCTGATTCGGCGGAGGATTTCACCCTTCTCAGCCTATGGCAGATGGAATATCGCCCTCCTAATATCATCGTCACATTCGACCAAACTGCGCCTGACGACAAGGATCGTCGCCTTCATTCTGCGATTGGCGTTGCCCTACACAGAGAGAATGTCACGGCTCCTTCAAACGCAGTCAAAGCAACAACAACCCTCATCATGCCCTTGCAAGAATGTCTGCTCAGAGCCGTGGAGCCCTTGCTTCGCCATGTTCAAGATCGTCCAGACAAGTTAAAAGTCCTTGCCGCACGCAACTATATATGCGAGATTTGTGGTCAGGATACGAAGTATAAAGGTGGCAATGAAGATCACGCAACGGACTCGGATTGATGTCGAGAAAGAAGGATCACAGGAGGCTAAGGTGAAGTAGTGCAGTAGCATGACCATCAAGAGGTAGGCGAGAAGAGAATGAGTATTAGTCTGGACAGGTCATCAGTAATCAGACCATGTGTCTGATCGTATAAGTAGTCTCGTTGGGTTTATCTTATGTTGGGACTGAGGATCCCTCTATGCACATGTTATATACATCATGTGCAGCAGTGAATTGTCTACTGATATCATATCATCACATGTCACGGCTCATTAGCCCCAAATTCATCCATTACAGTTGTACCGCTAGACTATCTCACAAGCCTCATTACTTCGATGCTGCAGTGAGGGACGTTTGTCTTTTACTCGTGGTTCGGCTGTATTATCCCGCACTGTTATCAGTGATGTTGAATGGAATGTCCAGCGACGATGTCAAAGAGTCGGCGGACACCTTTTTATCATAACCTTTCATCGTCTCTGAGACGCCACACGCAGCCTAACCGGCAGCGCGCAATGAGAGACGACGTCGCTCCAACAAAGGTCACTGAATGACATGTTGAGCTCCACTACTGTAGCGTGGTCAGTCCTCCGCGCTTGGCGATCGAACGGTAGACAAAATGCAATATGCAAGCGACATGCATGAAACCTAACCAATGATGAATTGTAAAACCTTTTACTCCACTCTAAATACGCCATGCACTATCCACAATCCTACCACTACTCATACGCGCACTTGTAGCGCTGCGCACCTACGCCTTCTCGAGCTTGTGCATTTCCTCCAGTACGTCCAGTATCGTGCTCGCGCTCCACGCTTGGGTGTTGCACGAGTCGAAGCAGTAGCTTCCGTCTAACATCGCAGGTGACAGCGTCAGCAGTTGTTCTTCAACCAGAGCATACTTGAAGAAGTGGAAGAGATTGCGAGAGACGGAAGAGATGAGGAGATGGAAGACATGGAAGAGATGGAAGAGATGGGATAGATGGAAGAGACGAAGACGAAGACTCACTGCTGTTGGTCAACTCCGGAAGACCGCGCCATGGGTCCTGCTCGATATGCTGAGATAGCCTGAGTAGGATATTGGAGATATAGTGCGAAGTCCGACTTGGGTCCTATAGGATAACGTTCACGTTCAGTTCGCTGTCCTTGAACTGATGTTCTGAGGTCTGTGATAGAGGTGGAGATGGAATGGAGATGGAGATAGAGATGAGACACACCTTCTTGCCTTCGCCCGCCAACAAGTCAAACTTGAGGTAGGCCATCAAGAACCAGCCCAACGGGAAACCCCACTCTGGGCCTTGGTGATACTACATTCCACAGACACAGAGAGTCAGCTCTCTCGCTCTCTCGATACCGTGTGTGAACGCATGGTCACTCACGTTCCATCCCTTTGCCACGGCCTGATCTGTCGAGTCGTCCGAGTTGTGGTAGTCGCCCCTGTACTGACTATCGGACGGGTCGAGAGTCTTGAAGCCCAATGGTCCGCGCAGATTCACATCGGCAATCTGCAGTGCTCCAATAGCATATTCAGGGGTGAAGAGCTCTGGCGCAACGATCATCGGGAGAGTGAAGTTGCATCGCAACTAATACGGCGAGATTGTCAGCTCTATTCTTGGATGGCCGAGGGATGCAAGACTCACCTGGTAGTCTGACCACTCCCTCTCCTTCGGAGAACCGTAGACATCCTTGTAGATGCCCCTGCGGTTTACCATACCCTTGTTGATAGCGTACTTGTCGTCTTCTGACGGGTCGGACGGGACGTAGTAGTGCTTCTCGAAGGACTTTTGCAGCAGATCGGCCCATTCGCCGTATGTCACTAAGCGCTTCTCACCGCGGACTACAGGCGGAGAAATCAGCGAAGAACGGCTAGATCGAGGTGGGAAAAGCCTCACTGGTCGCCTCAACGCCCTTGAAGGGGAATTTGCCCTGCTTGACAAGCCCGTCAAGCCAAGACAAGGTGCTCTTCAGCAAACCAGTGATCTCGATGGGTGCACCGTCTCTTGGCGTGGCGGGAAGGCCCTTGTTGCCGGCTTTCTCAGACGAACCCATCTTGTCCATCCAGGTGCTACAAAGAAGGTCATCAGCAGTGTTCCGCTCCGTCTGATCTATAGCCAGCTCGATCCAAAAGTGGGAAATGTGAACAAAGCACTCACCCGCAGTTGTACCTGTTACCACCAAAGATGATTCCAGTCTCCCAGTCGACCCAGATCTTCTGGTTGAAGCCCTCATCACTCATGTCCATATCGAGGTTGGGGCCGGCCTATCAAGACGAGTTACAGTACGTTAGATATCAATGACGGGAATCAAACGGGTACTAGTATGCACTCACGTTGTACTCCCTGAATTCGATACCGCTAGCATGACGCTGCAGGATCTCCTGGACGAGCTCGGCGACTGTCGACTCGTACTCGAACGCTCGGGGGTGATCCCACTCTACCCAAGTTTCGTCCGCGGGGAAACGTCTGGCGACCTTATCCGAGAGAATAGACACGCCGTTGGGGCACATCTTGGTGTAATCCTGGATATTCTGGCAGAACCACCCTGTTGCGCGTACTCAACATCAGCAGCCGAAACTTAGAGGTAGAGCAGTAGAGTGACGCTCACATGACCCATCACGACAGTTGTACCTGGGCGTTCTGGTGGAGTCGAGCAAGTTGGGGATCAGACCGTGTTTGAGAGTGCTTCCGAATGAGTGGATGTGTTCGCGGGCGGCGGGGAAGTTGCCGGTAGTCAAGAAGAGTCCTCGAAGAGAGATGAACTATTTCACGCATGTCAGCTACGTTGCATGCCGATCGCGAAATGACGAGGGTACTCACGACATCACGACCCCAACATCTAGCCCAGCCAGCGGCAAAGTGTGGCAGACCAGCAGCAAGACTCGCGACGGGCTTTGACGGACTGATACTGGCACTCTTGACCAACCCGTACATCTGGACACTGCAGAGGGCCAAATCGTGCGTGAGGGAGTGACCGGAAGAGACGAACTCCGAGCATTGTTCGACGACCGCGCGTCGGGCGGCCTTGTACGCTTCGTATATGACCAGAGCGAAGTATTTCGGTCGCATGAAGGAAGGTGTGGTACGCTTGATCAAGTCGAATCGGTGCTCGAGCCATGCGGCCGGCTTCTTCAATCGCGGCAGATCACCAAATTGTCTAGCATACGATGTCAGCTCCAGCTCACACTACCGAGGGGAAACCGAGTAGCTCACTTTTGCAATCGGCCAAGAATGTAGTCTAACGCCCATGTACCTTCTCGCAAGTGCGCACACAGAGCATGACCCAGGTCATTCTTCTCAGTGATTTGGCGCAGCGGGTGCATCCAGCCCTCGAGACCGCAATAAGTCAAAGTACCATAGTTGGGAATGGTGTAGACGCCATCGCCGCCTGACGCATTGTTAGCGCCATCGCCATAGCTCAAGGCTTGACTCACCAGTCGCGTCTCGCTCCTCGCCATCAGCACGGTGTAATACTGCGTTGAGATCTATCAAGTCGAGTTCACTGAATGCCTCAGCTGCGCCGTCCTTGATGATGGAATCAAGATCAGGTGAGATCTCCTGAAAGCAGGTAATCAGCAGTCAGCGACAAGTCTTGACAGGCATTCGGAAACACCTACATCCATGTCCGTGGCGAAGACCATGATGCTTCCAGGCTCAAAGACGTCAGGAATGGCAACTTCCGCCCAGCCTTGTCCATCCTCACCCCTGCCTTCCTTGATAGCAGGCGCAGGGATCTCAGTGAGTGTCGAAGGGATACCCCTGTGAGTTTCGGGATCATCCTTCCATTCCGAGTATCGCGTAGACACTGACGCCCCGAAGAGGTAGTTGACCTTGGTACGAGACAGCTTGATGGGTTTGACTATGTTGGGTCAGCGTTGGACAATGGTGCTGTTATTAGCCGGAGCTACTCACTCCATCCACGTCCATGGAAGCCCTTGTACGCGGTGTGAGCAATGAGCATGTAGCCCTTGTGCGTGACTGGGTGCACTCGGTGAATCATGACGTACTACATGAGGGTCAGCTAAGTCAGGTATCCATCCATCGCCCGTGCAACTCACTTGACCCTCCTCGTGGACGTGTCCCTCGACATAGCCAGCGGTCATCATTTCAGTATGCAAGTGGTTCAAGATCCGTTTCACTTTGCCAATTCCGCCTTCCTTGACCGCGGACGTAACCTCGTACAGTCTGTTATCTGTGACCAAGTCCAAAAGCTTAGGGTACAGATCGTCGAAACCCTTGTTCGAGCCCAAAGCGGCGGCAGTGAAAGTGACCAATGCACCAGTTGACAAGGCGTCCTCGGCGGTACGCTTATCCATAGGCGACTGGTTGTCGTGAGTGAGATCGTAGAAGACCGCATGTGGGGAGGACCCTTGCACGGGTGTAACAACGCATGGTCGAGGTGCGCCCTTGCCCGTCAGCGAGGGAAGTTCCTCGTTGCTAGACAGACATGCGCCATCCATCGAACCTGCGGGGTTTCAGCAAGTTTCCATATCACTTCGATGTGAGACCACTCACCAATGGGTTTACCAATACCGAACCGCCAGAGAAGGTCTGCAAAGTTCTTCACGTCGTCCCCGTTGTACGCCTCTCGTACCAAACTGTTGATACCGAGCTCTCGCACGAACTTCAGGTCCATCTCCTGACTACCGGTAAATAGCTCCGCCATGATGTACAAGTTCGGGTTGACTCTTCTGCCGGCGTCGATGATGGCTTTACCAAGGTGCAAGGGTGTAGAGTGACAGTTGTCCAGTCGGAAACCGTCAAAGACAGACGCGAGCAGCTCAGCGTACTTGATCATATGGTCCCAGAGCCAAGGGTTATCTTCGCGTCCAGAACCGTATCGAAGCTTGACACAGTCGCCCCAGACAATGACTTGACGGCGCAAGTACGCTTTGGAGGGGTACTCGGCAAAGTTACTCAAAGGGTCCGCAGCCCACATCCAGCCGTTGTTGGCGAGAGCGCGCGATGCTTCAGGGTGTTTTGAAGTGGTCTCATTGTCGGGCAGTCGAGTGAAGTAAGGCTCGCAAAGGGCATTTCTAGGGACCGTCAGCTTGCACTTTTGATTTTTGATGGGATAGCACTCACTGCTTGTTGATCTCGCCTAGTTTAGGACCGCCGTCCTCAACCCGGGTATATCTCAATCGACCCACAACACCATCAATCGCCGCGTTGATATCTTCGTTGACCTCTTGGTAGAGGCTGACGTTGAGCACATCGAGCACCTTGCCCCACTTGCTAGCGAGGTCTTCTGGTGAGCTGCTTGGGTAGGCCGATTGGGTAAAGCCAGCAGCGATGTCGGGCTGGACGTTGGTTGCGAATCGGCCAGAGTATGCGCGGTAGTTCTTGATGAAGTCAGGAGTGGACTTTGCGACCTCTGCAAGCTGTTCGAGAGACTTGCCCTGGAGCGAGTCTCCTCCCCACTTCTTGGGAGAGCCATGAAGGAGGACGTCGGCCACAGCGGTGACCGAAGACTTCACGTCGAACACGTAGTATTCCCACAGTCGCTTGCCATCAATGGCGCTTTTGATGTGAGGAACGAGTGATTGGAGGTCACCTTCCGAGTGAAGGGTGGTCGGTAAGCCGAGAGACGAGAGCTTGGCAGTGAGTTCATACAGCGCATCCTCCAACTCGACGGCAGGAGCAAGATGAGGGGTGTTGTGTGCAGAGTATCCTGCATTGATGTTAGCTGTGACTAATGATATAGGCTGTCGTACTTACCCGCTTCTGGGTGTTGCTCCAGCCATGGCGAGTCGTATGCCATGTGGTTAAGCACGACATCGGTGATAGCGCCCAGACCGTACTTCTCCTTGGCAAACTTCAAGACCGCTTGAATCTCCTTGTACCCTCCGTCCTTTGTCTTCTTGTCCACCAGAATAGCTTGATCGTAGCTGAGCTGATCTTCAATGCTGTACGGAGAGCCAGATTTGCCTCGTTGTTGCAGGGGCGCCCAATGGAGCATGTTGTATCCTCGTCGACTCGCTTCGGCGAAATGCGGCTCCCACTCGTTCGACTTGCCCATCCATTTGGCGAGAACGGATATGATGATCAAACCGTCAAGACCCACGCTGGCGGACTTGGGAAGGATGGCACCGGAAGACGCATCGTTGAGCAAGTTGGTCGGCGGCGCTTCGCCTGCGGGGAAGAAAGGCGTTCGTGCGGGGAGGGTGATGATTGGGTCAACATTGAAGAAACCTTGTCGTCCAGTAATGCGTTTCGAGCCAACAGTCGGCCCATCATACTCGATGAAATAGCAGAAAGCGCCTGGAGCAGATATCGGCAGGTCGATGTGAACGGGTCTATGACAGGGTTAGCCAGAGCAGTGGCTCAGTGGTGAGGAGGACTCACTTGCTGACGTCCGAAGGTAGCGCCTTCTCCTTCCATTCGCCCCGCTTGAAAACGCCGCCGTTGATTGGGAAGTCGCTCTTCAGCACTCCGTTACGGGTGACAGCGGTACCCGGGCGGAGGGAAAAGCGGAGCACATATGGGCGGATTGGTGGGGGCAAACGGATGTACTATAGAAGAGTCAGGACAAGGTCACACGCTACGTGTGTCAAGACTGCGAGCCACCAACGACGTGGGAAGACTAGCTGAGAATGAAGGTACGGTGCGTTCACACTCACCGACTTGCTCTCAGCTGGACCGCCGTCGTCCTCCAAGAAGAGTTCCCAGACCTGGACTGGCTCTCCGTCGTGTTCGCCCGAGAAGAACGCTATAGCTTCATCCTGGGGTGTTTTGGGCGTTCGTCGGTCGTCTGGCTCTGCGTGGCCGTTTGTGCCGTTTGCGCCGTTGGTGGAAGGGAGTTTGATGCTGGTTGGCTTGACCATGGTGCAGTACGGAAGGGACAAGTTGATATCAAAGAGCAGAAAGGAAGGTGTAGATTATAGTATAAGGCTGAGTCGCGGTATGCGGTCGGTGCTAACAAAGGTATACGGTATGCGAGAAAGAAGGAGGGGTGACGAGGCTCGCGCGTATGCGGGGTGCGAGTAGCTAGCTACACGTCTAGTCTGCTGTGGCTAGCAAGGCAGGGGTATGGAGCTGGACTAGGACAAGCTTTCACCTTGAGCGCCTGAGTGCTACGGACGAGGAATGTAGAGTAGGTGGGTATTGAGTGGAAGGAAGGTGGAAGGTGTGAACGTTTGTGAGCCATTTACTCGCTGCAATTCGCATTCAGACATTTGTTCAACCAGTCGTACTAGTAGACTAGTAGAGCGAGTGAATAGGCTCAGGGACGAGGGACTGGTACAGTGACGTTTGTGGCGCGTGGCCGGGGCCTTTGTGGTGGGTTGAGTGGAGGAGTGATAACCTACGGTGCTCCGGATCTGGTATATCCTCTAGTCAAACAGAAGATATTAAGCCACGTCAGGAGCTTGTAAGCGGGAAGGTGCTGGTGGAGGTGGTCGTCGTGCTTGTGCAAGTCGGCGTGCAGCACAGCGATGATATTGATAAGATCGTGCTTATGCTATCTGTATAGTGCAGATTCGAAGTAGTATACACTGATATAGGACATTCAGGACATGCCGCCCATCTCCCTCTCGTCGTTCTTTGGCCGCAAGAAACCAGCGGAGCCCCTCCCTCCTCAGCCCATAACGCAGTACTTCCTAGCCTCGCCA
>JALPBZ010000149.1:0-48418 GCA_026538355.1 Cryptococcus sp. GC_Crypt_5
TGGCGACGGTCATGACACCCTTTGTCCAGACCGCTTGGGGGTTAACGGCTAAGCCTTAGTCTAACAAAGTCGAGTGAAGTCGAGTGTCATGACTCTGTGCAAGCAGAGAGTGTTTGCTATACACCAGTAGTATGTGGCAGGGTCGTGACAACCGTACTATAACCCCTATACCTGCCTTGGCTTTGTACCCTTTGTCATACCAAATCACCGTAATATCTGGGAAACACCCTCGTGGGACATACCCTCTGTCAAGACCGCTTGGGGGTTAGTGGTTGCATTTATATAGTCACGTGCGCAGCCATACGCGGAAATGAGCTAAAAGCCACGCGGGATAATAACGCGTTCACACCATCGTCCTCTTGACGCGTTCTTCTGTTTCGTCATCTTGTCTAGTTACGTTTTCAATCAGCAATGTACGATGACTATTCGTCGAAGAGAAGGTCGACACGGATAAGAAGATGGCTGCGGACCTGTGCGCTTCAGCTGCACCACTGGAGGAGGAGCCACAGTCGGAGAGCGACACTCGCAGCTGTCTTGCTTCTGATCACGGCGGTATCGACCTGGTGGATTCTTCGTCACCCAGTGGAGCCTCCACGGTCGAGCCATCCTCACATCACATTCATCGTCCCGTTTCACGGCCATTCTTTCCCCTCGACGTTTCCGTTGTTCATCGACTCGATCCATCGGCTGCAAGGCCTCGCCTCGATGGTACTCGTACAGCGGGGATTTTGCTCGAATCTGCGCGAGATGCTGGACGGTGTGACGAATATCAAGGTGGGTCAATCGAGCAACTGAGCTGACGGTAGCATATCTGTTTAAGCAATGAGCAATGTGGGTCAGTGAGCCGTCAATGACTGACCCGCCAGATTGGCAGCCGCATGTGGATTACCTCTGCGCGCAGTGGGGCGGATGCTCGCGCAGTATCCGAAAACAGATGCTGATCGACATGATGGCATTTGACAAGATCCCAGTGAGTTGAGCGCGCAACGGAGCTGATCGCAGAACCCCCAATCGGTATATCCTATGCTACTTGGCTGGGTCTTCAAGCGTTATCTACCTGAAGATACGGTGTTCTGGGGCTACTGCGATCCGGACACGGTTATGGGCGAGTAAGTCTGCAGAGTCGTACGCAGCTAACTTTAGTTTCGCGCGGACATGTGAGTTGCGCTTGAGACTTTGAGCCGACTCCTCGCAGTGCCATATGACCTTTTACTCGATAACTACGACGTGATCACGCCTACCGAACCAAGCAACGGCGGTGATCGTCTGATCTTCATGCGGGGACATTTCACGCTGATAAGAAATCGGCCCAGCACTGAAGCTGGGATGATGGACTTCTGGGCGTATCGCAATCACACTGCGTGGGATAACTGGCTGCTGCCAGAGAGGTCTATTGGTGAGTCTGCACGTCGTCATAGCTGACTAGCCCAGGCGAAGCGACCATGAGCCACTTCGTGGTCGGTCACCCCACGCTCAACTTTTTGGCCTTCGAAGGCATGGCGTTCTACGAGCCAATTCTCACTACCTCTGCATCGGGCGTCATTGGTCTGCGCCCTGCAGCCCCTCGTCTGAGCCCGGATGTCATTCGCGCGCTACAAAATCAGTCGTTATCAAAACCGATGAGCAGTTTCTCAGAGTGGGGCGAAGAGCACTCTATCACTGTGACCCAGGGTCGCAAGCCCGAAGATATGGGGCTCTGGTTTCCGGAGCGACTCGTTTCCTGGTACGTCGGCATGTCAAGGCCAAATCCGCCAATGCGCCGCTTCTTGATGAAACGCAATGGCCGTTGGACCGAGCGAATGGAACCGATTGCGCCATACGGCTGGCCTGACGACGACGAAAGGAGCGAGACTCTGCGACGACACGGTGCTAGAGAGTTCGTCTACGTACACTATCAAAACGAAAAACGGCAGCATCATTTCAAAAGCATCAACCTGGACGCGAAGGTACCCGACAACTTTGTCATGACCCACGTCAGGGAGAGTGCGGTCGGGGCGTACATAGGCGAAGACCTTGTCTGGGCTATCGACCCTTTAGAGGGAGAGATGTGCGCAGGAGAGGCAGGCTGTTGGGGTCCGGGTAAGTGTTTTGTGTTGGTTCAAAACTGACGTTTCAGGCCAAATACCCGGAGAGAATCGTACAGAGTTTGTTGAGCGCAAACGGCAGATCTGCATAGACCAGCAGTCATATCTCCAGTCAAAGGCGGCGAGGCTGGGTATCGCAACCGAGGTGATTCACAGCTTGACAGCCGCTTCGGCCTCAACCATAACGGCCGTACGCCCGACCGTGACAGCACCACCGTGGGCATAGGCGAAGCAATGGTCTGTCGACATCCCAGATGATTGAGTGCTGGGCAGAGAGCCAATGTATGCAGCAGTGAACATGATCATATCTAATCGTTTCATGCATCGGCACATTGAAACGTAGTTGTTTGTGTTCGTCCATTACTAAGATGCTTAGCGGTATAACCCCAAGTTAGCGACTCGTCTTCAACCGTCCGCTGAGCACTAGTCTGCCTTTGCCGCTCTCTCAACGACTATGCTTGCGGCGCATAGCAGGCAGGAGATTCCGCTTGCTGAGGTCAAGGTATAGAAATTTCAGCTCGTTAATTGATTGATCATGTAGCATCTCGCCGCGGGCCATATAGTTCGACTCGAGCATTCGGTACCTGGATCATCTGCTGCGAACACGAGTATGTGCTGCCTGAGTCTGGCGATTGTTCATGGCCAGTTTGTCGTTGGAATGATGAGCCGCAATGATAGAACCATGCGGTGGGAGTGGAGTGGAGTTGGCCGGTTTTGGCCCTCGGGCAACGGGTCAGCTGTTTAAGATGCCAGCATCATTGCATATTGGTGAGCGATGATAATGCACATCAATCTAAGATAAGTAAGTACTGAACGCTGTCCCCGACCACACCAATTGTGCTACACACTACTCCAAACAACATGTCTAAGCAAGCAACTACCAACGGCGAGCCCGGTCTCCTTCACTTTACCCCCGTTGCCGCTTCCAAAGCCGACATTGTGAGCCGTCTTTACGCTGATCAACAGATTAAGCTGACTCTTTCGCGCTAGCCATATGCCGATCTCCCAAGAATCAACTTGTCTACGTTCAAAGACGGGCTCGAGGCTCAAAAGAAGCTTGCCAAACAGCTGTACGATGCTATGACCACCAAGGGCTTCTTCGTTCTCGATGGCTTGGACATCTCGGAGGAGGAGATCCAGCGGCAAGTCGACATTGGATTTGTGAGTTGACAAGTTACCGGTGATTCCTGAGCTGACGCGATCGATAGACCGTTCTCGAGACGACTCCACTGGAGGAGAAGCAGCGTTTGCAAGGACACATGGACACCACTGGTCTGTATCGAGGCTTCAAGCTGAGGCAGTACTACGAGTAAGTCCGTCATCAAGATTTAGTCAAGGCACTTATACCCAATGCAGGATGGAAAACGGTGTCAAAGACCAGATCGAGCAATTTAATTGGCAACGTGACTTGGAGGACCAGCCCTTGCCGTCCACAATGGAACCTTTCCGCGAAGAGACGAGGTCCTTCTGTGCTCGTGTTCACAACGATGTGCTGTTGAATGTCTACCGGCGTAAGTCTAGCGCTTGGGGCAGTCACCCGGGCTGACACGCTCATTAGTCTTCGCTCTCGCTCTTGAATTGCCCATCGAGACGTTTGTTGACTTCCACAAGTACGAAGAGAAAGACGACGCTTGGTTCAGATGTGAGCAATTACGGAGCCTAGAGGCAACAGTAGCTGACTATGACTAGACATGGCATACTACGACGAGTTCAACAAAGAGGACGAAGACAAGGTCAAAGGGGTTTGGCTGAAGGGTCACAACGACCACGGTGCTGTTACTATGGTGTTGTGAGTCGTCCCTTTTGACACGTATATCCCACTGATGACAACAGCTCCCAACCGATGGCCTCTCTGCAAGTCCGCGCGGAAGACGGCACTTGGCAGTACACCCCGCACGTCCCAGGTGGCATTATCGTACGTGAGCAGCTAGAGTACGTTGAATCGGACTGATACAACCGCACTCAGATTAATTGCGGATCTATGATGGAATGGTGGACCGGCGGTCTCTTCAAGGCGGCTATTCATCGAGTTACCGCCCCTCCCGACGACCAGCGAAATCATATTCGATGCGGTCTCTTCTACTTCTCCATCCCCAACAACGACGTACGACCTGATCTGCTCACAGAGTCACCGGTTCTGCAAAAAGCTGGCGTCAAATCCATTTTCAAAGACGGCAAGAACATCGACGCACTCACATTTACAAGAGCGCGAGTCGCCAAGGTCGGCAAATCGTCCGTATACAAGACTCAATGGGGGGCAGGCCAGGTTATCGTAGAGAACATTGGTGAGTGTGTCTGCTGAGTCTTCGTCCACTCGCTGACTGTGCCGCTCACCCTCAGCCGGCGTTGAGATCCCTCATTTTGGGTGATGATCGAATGTACGATAGTAATGTACAGACTGCGGCAACATACATCTGATCATGAGACAAGCGACTGTTATACGCTCTGGTGCAGGTCGAAGCTCGAGATAGGTATCTTCACGATTGTATATGTTATAGACCCCGGGATCACTCCGCCTGCATTGTAATTGTGTGTATGCAGTACTGCTATCCTACTTCAACTGAGCCCACATTGACTTCTGTTGCATTTGATCACGTTTAGAGAACATCCGACATCTACAAACTCTTGATATTGACAGACTTGGTCCGAGTGTAGGCGTCAAAGCCGAACTTGGACAGACTGACTCCGCGGCCACTATCTTTCCACCCCGACCAAGCAAGTGCCGGATCAAGGTTATCCGCATTGTTGAGGTAAACTGTTCCCGTTTCAAGCTGGTCGACGATGCTGTCGAATGCCTTTTGGGACTTGCTCGCATCCGTCCAGACTGACGCGGTGAGACCGTACGGCGAATCGTTCATCAGCTTGATGGCCTCTTCGTCGGATTCGACCTAGTCATCCTTTTTCAGCGCAAGTAACGCTCAGTTTTATTCTCCACTACTGACCTTCATGACACCGGCAACAGGACCAAAGGTCTCATCCATCATCAAGCTCATATCGTGGGTGACATCGACGACGACTGTGCATAGTTGAGTCAGCCGTTTGTGATATATCGATGGGACTAAGCACACCTTGTGGTACAATAAAGTTGGAGTTCTCCCGGGCTTCGGGGTATAGATCTTCTGGAACAAGGGCCTTGGCACCCGCAGCGACTAGCGAATCGAGCGTGGTCAGTCAGTGGAACTCTTAGCGATGATTTGCAAGACCCACCGGCATCAGCAATTTGTTGACGGATCGCTTTCGCCGATCTTCGCGACACGACTGGCCCCATAGTCGTAACCGGATCGCTTGTATCACCCATCTTATAGTTCTTCGCACGAGACACGAGACCGTCAACGACCTTGTCGTACACGTCGGAATGCACGTAGACTCTCTGTTATACGAATCAGTAGAGTCATACCCTAAGCAGGAGAAAGGACCAACCTCCACGCTGCAACAGCTTTGTCCCGCGTTGAAGAAGATTGCATCTGCCAATGCGGGAATCGTCTTTTCAAGATCGGCGTCACCTCTCACATACGCTGGGTCCTTGCCGCCCAGCTCAACACCAACTCCCTTGAAGGAGTCCGATGCGGCTTTCACGATGGAATGCCCGTTGATGACTGATCCCGTGAACATGACATATTGCGTACGAGGGTCCTTGATAAGCCATTCGGTTTGAGCTGGAGTACAGTGCAAAGTCTGCAATACTCCCTCGGGGAGACCAGCTCGTTTGTACAGCTCTTGAAACCACTCGCCGCATAGTGGAGTCTGAGGAGCTGGTTTGAGGAGAACACTGTTTCCAGCGAGTATGGCGGGGAGGACAGCGTTGACCTGGCAGAAGTACGGGTAGTTCCATGGGGATATAACCAACACAGGTCCTACAGGGCATCTCTTGATGAATCGACGGTGCGTTTCCGTGTCAGTGTCCTGAGACACGCCGTCAGCATTGACACTAGACGAAAGGTGAGAACTCACTTCGTTGGTTGAGTCTGCCAATGAGTGCCTAGCGACGTAGATCATATGCTTGCCTCGCAGGATAGTGCCATCCACCTCAACGCCGCATCCACTGATCGGTCGACCCATTTGTCTGGAGAGGTCTTGACTGAGCTCTTCCCTTGCCTTTACCATTTCAACGAGAAAGCGTTCTGCTATCGATATCCGCTGATCCAAAGGTACCAGCTTCCATTCCTCGAAGGCACTTGCGGAGATTGCAATAGCCTTCTCGAGTGCTTCTTGGCTCGGGTTCTCCCGGCTGACAACAACGGATCCGTCGACGGGGCTGCGATAGCTGTCAACACGAGGTTACTAATAAGGCACTCTGCCTACCTGATGGTCTGTTGCAGGTTCCTGGGTATTGCTACGCCGTTTGAACACTCTGTTGATCCCTGTGCCTCCTTCTCGAGTTGTCTCTCAAGGTCAAACAGTGCAATAACTCTTGGGTCTTTCAACGCAGCCTGGTAGACACCCTCATTGATCGGCTGGATGGGCTCGCGAGGGACACCACCGTATCCAACAGTATCTTCGAGAATGCGCTTCGCTCCAGGGATGTGTAATTTAGTGGTCTGGTAGCGGTGTTAGCTTGAAATGTCTCGTGGATGCGGCAAGAGCTCACCGCATAGTCTCCCTGCGACAGTAGAAGCTGTAGCTCTTCGGCCGCTGCGACATCTGCGGGGTCATGGGTTGCTCCCGCTTTCACGGACAGGTCATACAGACGGCGGAACGAGCGCTACGTGACGAGTAAGAGATGCTGTAAACATTATGAGCTCAGCTTACGGGGGCAAAGTTTCCAATGCCGGCGATAGCTCCGTGGGCTTTGGCAGCTGCCCCGGCAAGTAGGAAGTCGGAGAAGCTGTGTGATAGCTAAGCGATTATCCCAATCGACTCAGTGTAAGAATAGACTCACCCGCCAAACACAACAAACGGGACCTGTCCCTGTTCAAGAGAGAATGACCGAGGGTATTTGCTCTTGTACTCATCGGTGGAGACATAACCGGCGAGACGTGTGAACTTGCCGATTCCCGAGCATCTGTCAAATATGTCAGACACCATCCATCTCGATCTGGAGCCATGTTACGCACGTCAGTTTGGCACCGCAAATGTTGCTTCCACGCTTGGCAAGATCGATCAATAGGTCGCTATCCATATCAACTCCTCCAGCGGCACCGGGGAAGTTATAGAGCAAAACTGGAATAGGACTGGCTTTCTGTACGGCGAGGAAGAAGCTTGCGAGAGCGGCGGGGGACATAAGTGATGCGTAGTATCCCGACGGGATGACAATGGCGATGTCCGCTCCAGCTTGCGCAGCCTTAGCGGTCAACTTTATAGTCTCCCGAGTTGAAACCAAGCCCGTCCCCACGATCAAGGGGAATTTCATGTCATTCTCGTCAAGCACTTTACGAGCCCTGCATGGGTTAGCCGCGTATCGTTCGATAGATAACTCACGCTTTGACTAGCTGTAAACGCTCTTCCACGCTCAACATCGCCCCTTCTGACATCGATCCACAGATCACAGGACCAACTCCGGCCTTGCCCAAGTACAAGACATGCTTTTTGAAAGCGTCGAGGTCCAGATCCTGTGCATCGCCTTTGAAGAAGGTCAAGACGGGCGCATACGTCCCGGGCCTGTCGCCAGCAAACGTCAGTCACAGCAGCACTCTTGTCGCAACAGCACATACTTGAGATATGAAAAGCCCATAGTGTTCTGTTTGGCTCTGTAATGCTGAAGACGCTATCTTGACAGTAGTGAAGCATGACAAAAAGAGGCGGCTGTCACCTGTTTGATTTGCGGGCGCGATGGACGATTCGCACCGGAAAGCACCAATGACCCGCGGCCAACTCCCATAGTCGAGCCCCGCAAATGCACATGACATATGTATACATGCCAGATCTATGGTTGGCCACGTAGTGGGCGCATCACTCGTCATCGAAAGAGCGCACTATCCCCGCAAGGTCTACGAAAGGTTTATCTTTTGCTGGAGCCTGAACTGTGCCAAATGGCATTTGACCCGTCATCTCCCATTCTTTTGGTATATTCCAAATCTCGTTCATTGTCTCTCTATCGGGGTAGTAATGCTGCAGTGTCACCCCCAACGAGTCTGACGCTTCCGTGAATGCCAGCCAGACTGCCATTTGTTAGCAATGGCGCGGTATATGTGTTGCTGACTGCGCTCACTTGCGTATTGCGCAATCGCCGATGATTGCAATGACCAAGTGTCAAACTTCGGCGCGTAAGCCGGGTATTTCTTCCTGTATACTTCGACCGCTGAGAAATTCTCAGCCTACGACCTCACAAAAGTATGCACGACTGACCGCGGGTATCTTCGAAGAAGAGGACTGTCCCATGACCACCACGTAGGGTTGTTATCTTGTCCCGGACCGTTCTGAAGACTCGGATCAGCTCACCACCATTAGAAAGACCATATACTCACTTGAAATGTTCAAACCCGACATTAGGCCTCATGGCAAGGATCTCGCTGCTTAAGCTGTTCGTCACGAGATCCCAGAGACGCGCATGATGGGATCCGAACAGAATGATCACTCGCGTTGACTGCATGTTGAACATTGAAGGCGTGTGTTTCACGCATTGCTCGACTATCCGACGGATCTCGGTGTCGGGTATCGGACATTCCGGTCCTATCTTTGGTTCAGCGTCAACGCTCTCGCCCAGCCCGCTGTTCAGTCATATCTTTCTCACCACATAGTTTGACCGCCGTTGCTGGACGACCTGCAAGACGCTCATTCTTGTGTGGCTCTGCGAGTGCCAGTGGTATTAAACGTGTCGTCGATGAATGTCACATACATTGGTCAACCGTGCTGTCCGGCCACTCGGTCCCCACAGCGGATAAGACAGCTTTGTCATTACCCTGAGGCTAGCCCGCGGCCAATGTCGGGCGGGCATGACGCTCCACCTTGCTTTTCCTTTCACCGGAAGCAACGGCAACCGATAGGTCACAGGCATTTCTGCCAAAATAACTTAATCATCACGACTCACCCGGTCTGCCAACTTGCGGAATGAAGAACCAACGGACTGCCTTTGGCCTGGTCGTCGGGCTATGCGCGATCATCTTGGGTTACAACTCTCTTAGATCGGGAACGCTTGCACATCTCAGCAACCACACAGGCGTATACGAGCATGGCCATGTATGCAAGCATGCCCTCAGCCGTTCTTCGGCGAGAAACTCCCCAATTACCTGTCCGGTGCAACCGACAAGCTTGGATGTCGGTCTGACATGGGTTCGTAACAGGTAGTCTATCAACAGTATGCAATTTTGACACCTTCATCATTGCAGGAGCCCAGCTCGGACCCGGATTTCCGCAAACTATCGCACGAGAGACTCGCTGGCGCGATACAGATTGTTAGTCCTCAAACGGAGAGAGGATGTCAGACTGACTGGTGCAACTGCAGAAAACGGAAAGCTACGATGACATGCCATACAACGCGAGTCACCCTCGCTTCGACGTGTTCTATGATCTCGCAGAATATCTACAGCGGACTTTCCCACTCTTGTAGGTATACAATCACAACGGGCGCTGATCTGTCTCAGACACCAAACACTGCCTGTGGAGCGGGTCAATGTACACGGTCTTCTATACACTTGGAAAGGTAGTCGCCCTGAATTGAAGCCGATTGTGAGCGTCAGCATATGGGGTGAAGCAGTGCTGATGAAAAACATCAGATCCTTATGGCTCACCAAGATGGTGAGTATTTCATGCTCTGCGTTTACCAGATGCTGAATCTCATCAGTGGTCCCGGTCAATCCTTCGACTTGGAAGCAGTGGACGCACCCGCCGTTCAGCGGTTTCTTGGACGAAGAAGGCTGGGTGTGGGGTCGGGGGTCCACAGATATGAAGGGGACGGTGAGTTTCTGGGTCGGCTGCGTACGGCCCGACTGACGCTGTTCCAGCTCATTGCGATCATGGCATCTGTGGAAAAGCTGATAGAAGAGGGTTTCCAACCCGAACGGTGAGCAGCTCACGGTTGTCAGCAGTGCCATTGCTGACATGTTGTCAGGACCATTCTTCTATCCCATGTCAGTCGATTTGCACTACTTGATGCGTACTCGCTGAAACAGTGGTAGGGCTTCGACGAAGAGATTGGCGGTGAGAGAGGCGCCAAGGAGATTGCACAGGTGATCTATGAGCGGTACGGCCAAGACGGCGCCGCTGTAATCGTTGACGAGGGCTTCACGGGCGTTGATACCGAGTACGGAACGTCGTTTGCGCGGCTGGGAGTGGCCGAGAAAGGCTGTCTCACTGTCACGATATCCGTATCGACTCCCGGAGGTCACTCTTCGAGGCCGCCGAAGAATACTGGAGTTGGGATCATGAGCCGGCTTCTCGTGGAGATGGAGAACAACCCCAATGACGCGCGTCTGCAGGCCGGAAACCCACTCCTCACATACCTCGAATGTGCGGCGGAGCATGGCCACATGGAAGATGGACTTCGTGCAAAGGTCAGGGAGGAGAATTGCTGGCCAGCGCTGGCGAGCGAGATGGGAAACGATAGGATCATGCAGACTTTCCTGAAGACTACTCAGGCTGTCGACATTGTAAACGGCGGGATCAAGTACAACGCTCTTCCAGAGGTGAGTTTGAGCGCTCTTTTCAAGGATTCCAACTGACTTCAGTGACGCTCAGTTGGTTTCGTCAACCACTAACTATCGCATCGACTTCTTCGAGACCACACAAGACACCTTTGACCGCTTGGACAAGCTGCTTCGACCGCTGGCAGCGCAGTTCGATATGACATTTGTATCGTTTGGCGAAGAGTCTGAGGTGGAACAGAATGTAATCCGCATGGATACTTTCGGAATGAGGCTTGAACCTGCGCCCTTGACGCCTGTCACAGGACATGCTTGGGACTACATCGGCGGTACGGTGAAGCATTTGTTCCCCGGGACAGTGGTTGTCCCTTCTGCCATGACAGCGTTCACCGATACTCAACGTGAGTTTCTTGCTTGGCGTTAATGACAGCGTGCTGATCCAATTACAGACTATTGGGACGTCTCGAAACATATCTACCGATTTGTTCCTGCTTCACTTGAGCTCATTCTCAACTATCATACTGTTGACGAGAGAATCCATATCGATGCGCATCTTTCCACAATTCGGTTCTATTACAAGCTGATGAGGAACTCCATCGGCTGGGAGAGTCCTTAATGATGACGCTGGGTAATAGCTGCAGGATGCATACGTATGTACGATCATCCAACACCATAGTTAGAAGTCACATACTACAGCATTATGACCCAGTTGTCGGGGCAAGAGTGTATCGATGCATACAATGGCAACACTCACCATATCCAAAGACACTGCAGCTATACGATAATGCGGGTAACACCAATCCCTGATTCTGGTTATTTACAACCGCTATCGTGATAAACGCATTCCTTCTCTTCTGACATCTCCCTCGTTTGACCACCTACGGATCAGCTCGAACGAAAGCGTAACACTTCAACCACAGTCTGAAGCATGCCAAGAGCTAACCAGAGTGAGCAAGAGCGTGTCTCCCCTATCGAAGTCGACACGGCTGACACGCCTGGAGTCGACGATGGCCCATCGCAAGTTCGTCCACCCAGATCAAGGCTGGATAGACCGTGTGACCTCTGTGAGTGAAGATATAATGGTTTCCTGCGGTCTTGTAGCCTGATGTATCGCCCTTAGGCCGTCGGCACAAGCATCTATGCGTAATCGAGGTCCGCAATGAGCCCTGCGCTAGCTGTAGGGTGAGGAAGAAGTCCTGCACATTTGATGTACCCCCGGTCTCCCGTTCTCGAAAGCGAAAGTCTTCGGCAGTCATCAATGACTCTACAACCGCACCGCTATCAGCCTCACAGTCTATCGCGCAGCCTGCACCAGCTATGCCCATGACTTCAATCGCTCCAGTGAACATTGCGGGATCATCAACTACGGGATCAGGAGGAATCCTGGGAATGCGCGATATCACCTCCGCGTTCACTTCCACGTCAGGCGCAGCAACAAGTCAAGTAAGTTATGTCCCGCTGTCCACGTCAGGCTCTTTCCTGTAGACGTTGTGAGATACACTGACGCTGAGCGTCCTGATACAGGAGATTCGCTTTGAACCAGACCCCAATCCACTTTCTGACAGCGCAAGCGACTCGTGGTCCGAGGACGCCGCCGACCTGCCAGTGAGCAGACTATATTGAAGATTCCCTCATTACGTCTGACCAAAATACCTTGACAGATCGTACACCCACCATCACTCGATCTGGAAGTTGGCAACGATGACGAGTCGCATTTCCTCGGCGCAGGGGTATTCCCGTCTTTCCTCCTCCGACCAGACGAGACTCCCAGCATATCGAGCGGTGGAGCACGGCTATCGTTCCGTCAGGTATCTTCAGATCCACGCCTGCCCGTGTTCTTTGTCAAACAGCCGTCTCTTATGTATGGCCGGACCCTCAACAATGGTCACTCGGCATACGAATCTATCTTGCGGCTGTGCGAGCCATATTGTCGAGACTTACCCTCTGGGCCAATCGCAAAGTACGTACATTGCATGGTTACAGTCATTGCAATCTGACCCATTAGAATCAGATTACAACGTGTGACCCTACCAGCTCTACCCATAATCAACTCAAAGCGCCTAGAGACTGCTTGTCTCGGTCTTGAGGGCAGCGGACCTGTACCATACGGTTTGCTATGCGGTGTCATTGCACATTCCTCGCACTACCTTCCTGAACTACGTCCCGTCCATCAGCAGATGTGGCAACAGGCCTTACTAGCGCTCGACGATGAGTTCAGACGGCCACGACTCTCGACTCTGCAGCTGGCACTCCTTCAGCTATGCTCGCGACCACAAGAACGTGGGGAGAACTCGGGTCAGCTGACTGTTGGTTTGGGGAGAGTAAGTCGTATCTGGTGGGCATTGCACCCACGGCTGACCCGTGAGTGACAGGCGATAGGAGCGGCTCATCTGCTTGGCCTGCATATGGATCCGACAAAATGGTCTCTGCCATTTTGGGAGACACGACTCCGACGACGGATATGGTGGGCGTTGATGATACAGGACAAATGGAGAGCCCTGATCTATGGTCGACCCAGCTTGTAAGCGATAGCGTGCTCGGGCTGAACCGATCGCTCAATGAAACAACCTTAGTATACACAAGGGACGTCACAACGTTGCGCTTCCAGCCATAGAAGATGGTGACTGGGGCCGTTACATCTCGCCGGTGGACAGGATATCTTTGATGACATTTTTGGCAACATGCCGTTTGACAACCATAATCGAGTGAGTCGCCTACAATCTTGGCCAGCCTTTGCTGATATGCTCAAAGCGATCTCCTCGAGGTCATCCATCCTGTGAGCTCAGACAGCATGGACGACGATTCGAGCATCCTTCGTATCGCCAAGCTGGAATCTATAGCCAAGAAGGTCAGAATTGTCAACCAAGACCTTCCAGCCAATGTACAATGGCAAGGTAGTACCACTGGCGTGCTCAACACATCACCAACAGGTGTCTGTACGTTGGTCGAGATGATCGCTGAGAATATTGCTGACAGGCTTGATAGGCTCATACCAGCTCTCCTACCTCGGTCTTCTCGTCATCGTGCAGCGCCTGCTCCTGGATTGCATCGACGGTGATTTTACTTTGTCGTTGCTACCAGCCCTATCGTCTGCGCTTGAGCTCTGCCTGAATGTCGTACATCTCATTGGCGCACTCAGTCCGTCGGATCAGGAACTATATTGGGCGGCATGTGAGTATATTGCTGATCTACCTGGGCCGGCCACTTGATAACGTTCAATTTAGACTCTTCGCATCACATTTCGGACTCTGTCGGCCTCCTCTTACGCATAGCGTTCCGAGCTCGCAATACCGCGCCCGACCTCTTTCACCGAGCTACTAGTGCGGTCAACATGTTTGCTGTCACCTTGACAACGATGTTCGCCAATAGTGCGTGGGACGTCGTTGGTGTATCCCTGCGGAGCATCGCTTCTCTACTTTCCTTCGCGGAACACGACTTGCCCGAAGTACGCGACGCCTTCCGGACCGTGGCCAGCTCGCTTAACCTTCCTGTTGACAGTAAGTGTGCTCCATTGCTGATTCGAGGATATGCTGACATTGCGCAGATGATTTCATGCTTAGCCAAGACATCTTTGCCGCGTTGGGAATGACCGACCAAGGTTTCATGATGCAGATGCCCAGCGACGACCAAGACTGGCTCGCTAATCTTGAACTTTGGACAGATGTACGAGATACATAGCGTAGCATGATTCGAAGTTGGCCTTACACTGTAGGAAGTGGATGGGCATGGATCGCTGTACCATCATCCATACGCGCCATACAACGATCTGTCGGTCTGCGCACAGGTATCCATGTTACAACTGCACGCATTGCCATCTATTTTGAATTGATTTGCTACTGATCGACCGCACTCTTGCTCCTCGCCGCACGATACATCGCGATACTTATTACTTCTCCTCGGACCTGGTCGGCGTGACATCACGCGCTGGAGACTCCTCGTATCCGGGAAGATCATAATGGACCGTATCCTTCACCACGGGCTTGTTCGCAAACTTGCGGGCCAGAAAGCTGATGACCACAGTGCTCAATAAGACAAAGGCTCTGTGATGAAGAGATGTCATTTCTAATCGATGGCGCAGCGTTGACAAACTCACAGGAGGGCAGCGGTCACCTTGTATCCAGATTTATAGTGGGGTGCTTCCGAGGCGGGGAATACCAGATTAGGTACCCAAGCCGAGAATACTGTTGACGTGCGTTAGTACCTCGGCCACTTTGCACAAATCAAAACCAAGTGATACATACCGTAGATCGCCTATAGAGATGGTGTATCAGCTAAAGGTAACTTGACGACTGCATTGACGACTTACACAGCTGATAATGCCAAGCGCGACAACTCTGAGCTCTGCGCTTTCGGATAGCAATTCGTTGACCCATGTCTATTCAACTTGGATGTCAGTATCGCAAGCCGGTCGTATCCTTGGATAACATTACTGACAAGCATAATCGGGCCAGCGCCAACAGCCGTAAAGGTCAGGTAGAATCCTATTACATAGGTTTAGTTTGTAATGCACTTTATCAGGCATCGACTTACCCGCGAACTTGGCGTTCTGACTAGCGGGCCAGGCGGCGAGTATAATGTTCCCGATCAGCGGCAGGACGGCGCCGATGGCGACACCTATAGCTCGGCTGCGAGTAGCGTCGGAGATCCAAGAAATGAGCAGAGCTGCAACGATCTGCACACCGTAGCCTCCAGTGGGGATAAGGTTGATTGCCTGGTGGGTATTTAGCGGGCTATGCAGGCACGTCTGGCTCAGATCGAGCTCACTGAAGTCGAGTACTTCTCCGCTTTGAGCCAGAGATTCATGTACGCATAAGCGTAAAGGCTGACGGAATGGCGCTCGTCAATATGCATCCTTGTTCACTGAAAAAACTTGGCTTCATCACCGACCTGAGACCGTAGGCCTGCGTCTTGATTAGCCATTGAAATGAACTGACGTGTGGTGACTCACCGCATAAGGGAAGAAGAAAGCCCAGATGACCCAGGATCGCGACGCTGCCTTGAAAGACTGCAAATTGAGCTTGGCTCTCGGAGCTCTCTTGATCCTCTCCATTCGAATTTGAGCCATTTCGATATCCTTCTGTTTCAGCCAGAAGCGAGATCGAGGGTTGGGCCTGTCGGGAACGTCGGGAAGCATGAAGAAGCCGAAAATGGCGATGCAGATGGAGATGATACCGTCCATTATGAAAAGCCACTACTACGAGTTAGTGGTGCGATCGCTTGCATTTGTTTCACCGTTTACATACCTGATAACCTTGCATACCGTAAACGCCGTCGAGGTGGAGCACGGCAGCTTGCAGGTAGCCTATGTTCAGACGCTGATAAGTAAATTGTGCATGTCTTCGAAAGTGCTTGGAGGCTCACCGGAAAACATGGTGCCAACAGAGGATGAACAGATGAAGATTACCGTGCGCTTTTATACGAAAGTTAGGAGGTGCGTTCCAACGTAGTAAAGGCAGCGATTGACATACCTTGCCCAATTCGGCGGGTGTATACCAGGAGCCGAGAACCCACACCATACCGGGATAGGCTATGAAGCTGACATTAACCACGACCCCAATTCGTAAGCTTCGGTTCACTCACCAGTAGCTTCGGCAAGGCCAATGACGAATCTGTAACAGTTGCAAGCTACAATGAGCTGTCGTCGGTAGCCGCATGACTCGCTCCTACCTACCTGAGACCGTACAGAGTCTGTACATTCTTAGCCGCAGCGCACAACATGGCAAAGATAGACCACAAGATCTCCATCGCGGGCAGCCAAATCGAAGGAGACACTTTCATCATCTGATGTCACGAGTATGTCAGATCGCTCAGGGCTAGCTTCTATCGATGCGCTTACAATGATAGGTCCTGGGAGCTGACCAATGAGGTAGCCAACTGTTCGTGTGCACGTTACTTAGCGATCTGCTTTCTATGGATCAGGGATCATTGACATACCGACAAACATAGTGTTGAGGGTGTTATACTGGTTGCCTTTGAAATCGAGAGCTTCTTTCATGCCGGAGGCATCTGCAGGAAATCGTTAGAAGGTCGCAAAAGATGTAAATTCGGCTCGCGGTCAATCTGAACATACAAGCGTTGGACACGTTCGCCTGATTGAGATACTTGCAGAAGTACGAGATGCACCCGCATGACAAACTGGGCGATTCAATGAGCTTCGGCGAAGGCACATCTGGTCGGTATCGACTCACAGAGCAAGGTCGAGCTTTTGGACAAACTTGCGCTCCTCGTCAGACTTGTCATCTCGGTCCCAAATTGTGGCGCTGATCCGCGACCCCCAACTGGTAGGCGGCTTTGCCATTACCTGCTGCAACTCCTGCACTTCGGCAACGAGCTCCGTGTTCTGCACCTTGTCGGAATGCGTCGCCATATCGATTAGTCTTGTGGCTTGTGTTCGTTGACTATGAGGCTGGGTGGATCCACTTGGAGAGAGGGATCCCGGATTACGTTTGTTCACAGCGGTGGTGATAGTCTCGGGCGGGCCGCTCAATCTGCCTTCGGGTTATATACGTTTGAGTGGCCAATTAATGAAGTAGGTGTGACTTTATCGGACCCTGACTTGTGCCCGCGGCGAATGTATCGTCAAGGGGTCGAGCAATCGGTGTGAGCTATTCTTGTTCAGCTATCATTGGTTACTACGGTCATGAGCTATTATCGTCACCGGACATGAGCGGAGCACTGCGACCGGTGGACGGGACCGCCCGCCGCGGGGCGAGATGCAGTAGTAGCTCGAACCCGCGGGCATCTCTTTGTCGACTTGTCGTCCGTCAATGTTGCATCTGCTACCTTTTCTAATTGACGCCACATCGCGCATAGCGATTTTGGAAGCACTTTCGCGGTTCTAAGGCTGACTTTGTAGGCATCAAGTGAATTCGATTGTCCTCCTCCCCACACACGACACGATGGTACAGGTCTCGCCCACGCTCATTACCCGACCAGCGGTATCGCTCCCCAATCCAGCGGTGTTCGACGCAGTCTCGCAACTTGCCAAGCAGGTAAGTACAGCGTTTTCGGCCGCGAGATCATCTGAGTGGTGCTCAAGGTATTCATCAGACTATCGGCTACATACTCTTCACAGTGCTATATTGGGACGCGCAAAGCAATGAACTTCGCCGGGTGTACTCTTCCGACATGGTGGGCGTATTTCGCATTCCCACAGAAGGGCGTGAAGGCTGACAGCAATACGCTCACAGGTTACGCATCCTGTGGGAGGCTCGAAGAGGATGAACCCCGATGCAATCTGGCCTAGAGCTGTTATCCGAGATAAAATACCATGTATATGCCTCGATCGAAGCGAAATGGCAGCAACCTTTAGCGACCATGAGGCGCTGTTTGAACTAGGCTGCCATTCTCACATTTCGATACCATTGGTCGAAGGCGATAGCGGGCTCGTCAAGGGATCTATCAACTGCACTGGAGGTGAAGGAGCATACAGCGAGAAGTCGTGCCAAAAGGCGGGCCCTGTGACCGAAGAGGGGCTTAGAGCTTTGATGCAATGGGAGCGGGACACGATAAGACATAGCTAGACACATGCATGGATATCTTTTTATCCGATGAGCAGAGGGGTATCGATTTCAACGTGTCATTGGCCAAGCCGAGACTTTTGGAACAGGTGACTTCTTCGTCCCGGAGTTGCCCGCGCAAGTCTGATAAGGGTATTTATCGTCTGCGGGCTGGATGAAAAGGGAACAGCGGAAGGATACTGTACTCAAGTGGCCTGCGAGTGTGATCGTGCGAATCAGGCGCCAGGAACTGCTGTCCTTTCGGCCAGGTCAGCTGCAAGTGTGAATTACATTCCGGTTATAAGGACTGCGTCGAAGAGCAGATGCTGGGGCAGATAATGGAAATGATCGTGCTTGTTGAAGATGTACGCGTCAAGTATGTGCCAAGACTCAGAGAGATTGAGTAGATAGAGCAACTATTTCGGTAGAGGTGGGTCGCCAGCCCAATCTGCCCAGTGACTGTTGATAGCCGTAAGCGCAAGAATCGAGATTTATGCCTTGTGAGACAGGTGTTGTACGCTGTGGGCAATCATAATCTCTAAGTGAGCGGTCCATCTAACGGTCAATGCGGAGTCCCGATTACACCCTCGAGGAACCTCAGGCTGTATGCTCTATTTCGGGGTTAACGGCGATGCGGCGTGGAAAAGATAAAGGGTTTACGTTATTCACAGGTTACTCTCGGTGCCTGCACGCGCTAAGCATTCGAGTCAGATACAATTCCGCTCGGTGATGGTGGGAGTACGCCACTGGGCGTCGAGACGGGAAAGTGGAGCACATGGCTCACACATGCTGACTCGAATGTAGAACAGTTCAGTATCATACAGATCTTCGCTGACGTGTGCGTCAATCTGCGTCAATCTGTAATGTGCTTATCTTTAGTCGTCCATGACGAGCAGTCATGCATCCCACGACTGTGACTGCTACTACTTGTGTAACACTGCTCTTGCGATGATCAACGCAGCTGTCATACAGCACTCTATCATCCACTGAAATCACTGAATCCACCGCACGATGCACTTGTGCGAGAACGACTTCAGCTTCGGCCCCGGAGCCAGCTGCCGTGGGCTCGACTTTACTCTGCGATTCTCAAACATGTTGGTTGCCTTAGTTCTCTCGGAAGATGATCCGTCTATTAATGATTGACATCTGTTCAGTTTCCTCGGGTTCGTACCGTCATTGCTATTCTTAGCCTTTGGCATTCCGCGATTTGTCCGTCTCCTTGGCAAGGAACGAAAGTTGTTACCTCAATCGCAATTGCCGGTCGCTGGCCAAGTCCTCCTTGGAGCAAGAACGCTCTTCTCAGCATGTCTTGTCGGTGCAAACATCGCAACTACCGTAGTGTGGGCGAGGACCAATGAGCTCAATGGGGATTGGTCGGGCTGGGCAGCTTCTGTGACCTCGACGCTGACAGCCGTACGTGTATGCGCACCTTCGTTGTCTGACCTGGCCTGCAGGTCGTCTTGTCCGTCTTGGTCCTCCTGGAAACCTTTCGGTGCAATCGACCTTCTCAACTGCCCGCACTATACCTTCTCGTCGACGCACTTCTCATTGCACAACGGATCCGTTCTATCGCGCTAATCTCTCTCCCACCGCTTGTACCGCTTATCGTTACATTAGCGAGCACGGTGATCCTTTTCCTCACTCTTCAAGTCTCAACCCGAATTTCACTACATGATGGGGCTGCCCTTCCACCTTCCGCGACTACCGGCCTGGTCGGCCGCTACTTCATCGCATGGGTTCTACCACTCTTATGGCGAGGCTACAGACACCCGCTCGACATGGATCGTCTCGGTTCCATTGATGGCTCTTTGCATTCATTCAGTACGTGGAAAGCTTTCGAACCGGCTTGGCGTCATCAGTCGGGGCGCTTCCTGGCTGATAAGACTCGACACCCTCTCTTCTGGGCTTGCATGTCGGCGTTCAAATTCAGGCTTGCCGCGCCGGTTCTACCTGCATTGATCTATTCTGTGGTGTCTCTGGGTCGACCTCTTATCATTCTTCACACCATCAACTTTGTCTCCTCCTACACCACGTCAACTCCCGACGAGCTTGGCGAAGGATGGGGTCTTGTAGGAGCTGCTTTCCTAACTTATTCGGTGTACGCTCTCGGTGTAGCGATCGCGCAAGTCGCTATACAGCGGTCAGCTTTGGCACTCCGAGGTGCTCTTATGGAAGCCCTATACCGAAAGACCTTGGTCATGAGGGTAGATGACGCGCGCGAGATGGGTGGATCGAAAGCCAGCAATCTCATGAGTGTAGACGTCCAAGCTATCGTGCAGAATGTGGGCAGTATACACGAGTCCTGGACAGCTCTCGTCATGACGGGTCTGGGCCTGTATATCATCTATACTCAGATCGGGTTATCATTCGTGAGTTCGACGAAAAGGGCATACACTGAACCTCAAAGTTGGCAAGCGTCGTTGGTGCTATCGTATTCTTCGCTGCGCTACCCGTTTTGACGCGCGGTATCGGAAATACGAGGTGTAAGTTGGCTTCACCAACGAATCAGCATTGCAAACCATGCTGATTGTGAGCTCCCATCGTGATCATCGGTCGGTCTCCGAATAGCTACTTGGGGTCAAAGGACTGATCATCGCGTCAAATATATGGCATCAGTGTTCCGTCACATCAAGGCACTGAAGCTTTCCGCTTACGAGCCTGTTGTTCACGCCCGAGCCTGCACTCTACGTGAGGCCGAGGTCTCCGCTCAGATCTCCTGGATAAAGGAGATTCTCAAGGTCTCCATCGCGACAAATTGGCTAGGCAACTTCCTTTGCCTTGTCACCATCATTGTCTACACAGTCGTATCTCTCTATTCGGTTGGCGGAGGGAGCAGCGTTACCACTGCCAAGATCTTCACCATTACCAGTACTCTCGCCTTGATATCGGACCCGCTCCTCATGCTGGGGCAGAACCTGGGGAACATCGTCAGTGCTTGGGCGAGCGTGAAGAGGATTGAGACTTTCTTGTTGCTGGACGAAAAGGTGGCGGCGGACACTGGTGCAAGCGGTGGCGACAAACTCGTTCAATCGATATCCATGAAGGAAGTCAGTCTCGGTCTCAAGAACAATGTTCAACTGATGACTGGACTCAACGTGGAGCTGGTCAAGCCAAGATTATGGATGCTCATAGGCAAAGTCGGATGCGTAAGCCATTCCCAACACCCACGACTACAAGACCTTGCTGAGTCATAGAGTAGGGTAAAAGTACGCTTCTACAGTCCCTCTTGGGCGACGTCGATCTCATCAGCGGCACATCGGATATTCGACTCGGGACAGTGGGTTTCTGCTCCCAAGATCCGTGGCTGCGAACAAACAACTCGATCAAGGACAACATCACTTTCATGCACCCTTATGAGGCGAAATGGTACTGGACGGTTGTGAAAGCCGTTGGGCTGGATATTGACCTGGTGACAATCTCCGAAGGAGATAAGTCTTCGGTCAGCAAGCTGTCAGGTGGCCAGAAACAAAGGTGAGAAGGCATAGCGAGAACTCGCGCTGATGGCCAGAGTCGCACTCGCTCGCGCAGTATATGGCAAATTTGATACCTACATCCTCGATGACGTACTCTCTGCCCTCGACGTCGACACTGAAAGCAAAGTCTTCGCTGCCCTTTTCGGAGCGAATGGCTTACTGGCCGATCGTTCTGTAATCATGTCGACAAATCAGATCCATCGCGTTGCTCAGGCTTCGTATATTACTGTGCTCGCAGAAGGCCAAATAGTGGAACAAGGCACTTACACGGATTTGAGCAGCATGGAGGACGGGGCTATGGCTCAGCTGGTCCGCGATTTCGCAGCGGGGAGCAAGGGCAAGGCGAACGAGAAAGAAGCCGTCGAGCGGGTCAAGTCCCGCGATGAGGAGCTCAATGACGGCGCAAGCGAAACAACTGGTCCGGAAGAAGGCAGAAAAGGCAGTGTCGCATGGAGCACTTATAGACTCTACTTCAAGTCCATGGGTGGAGTTAATACAACCATCTGTGAGTGCCAGATCTGTAGCGTCGAGACTAAGCTTTGCTAGGGATCGGTGCCACCATAATGATGGCTTCCGTCGAAACCGCAATCAGCGTGTATCTTCAAGCATGGACAACCACCCTAGCGGGATCCAGCAAGACCCGGTATGGCGAGTTTCTGGGAGGATATGCTGGCCTGCAGATTGGATATCTGCTCGCTTTTGCCGCAGGGATACTCAACGCCTTCATGGTCTCTCATCCCCAGGCTAGCAGGCGTCTGCACGACTGGATGCTGTCTGGCCTCTTACAGTGGGTGGTCACACTATGAATCGATCTGATAGGTTTGTGTAGGACCACTCTCGATTACTTCGAGTCCAGACCAAGTGGGCAATTGGTTAACAGGTTCAACTCCGACCTGAACATCAGTGGGTGCTCGACAGAAGCGTGGGCTGATGACAGTCGACATGAAACTCCCCAATGCGGCGCTCAACTTCATGTTTGCTGCAACCCAGATAGTTGGCGCAATGATTTTGATCATTGTCGCGGCGCCATATGTAGGTGGACGTTGTCGGCTGCGCTAACGATGCTAGATGGCTGCGGTTTTGGTTGTCATAGTGGCAACAATGGTCATGTTGCAGCGATTCTATGTTCGAGCTGCGCGAGAACTGAGACGTTTAGATCTGACATCGAAGTCACCGTGAGTTATTCTGAAGGTCTGCCGAAGCTTACGCCAGGATATACACCTTGTTCTCCGAGACGTGAGTGACCTTTGGCTGGCACAAGCTTACCACCAGTGTTGAACCCGATGGACTGCGTACGATACGTGCAATGAGCGCCGACGAGACATGCCGAGCGATGATGACTACTAGAGTGACTGCTTCGCAACATCCAGCATGTAAGTCGTCATGATTTGATCAGTGAGCTGATTCGAGCAGGGCTACTTCTGGTGATCCAAAGATGGCTTGAACTGGCTCTCAACCTTTGCAGTAAGATTGTTTCCGTTGTAGCATCGTTGTAGCAAAGCTGAATTGTCATCTAGTCGCCCTCGTGAACACGCTCCTTGTCATCGTCGCTGTCGCGAATAGGCACTCGGTGTCCGCGGGCATCCTCGCAGCGGCTTTGACTAGTGCAGCGGCAATGAACACGTTCCTGGGGCATGCGGTGATACAATGGACAGGTGCGTTGCAGCTGCAAACTGACCACTCGCTGATATCGGGCAGAGGTCGAGATGTCTATCACCTCCGTCGAAAGGGTTCAGGAATACATCGAACTCCCGCAACAAGAAGCGTCCCTCGGTACTGGCTCGACACCCAAGCTCACCGGGAAAGGCGACGAGTCTTGGAGTCCATCCGGTGGCATCCGCTTCTCACACGTGACGGCGCGCTACAAACCCTCGCTACCTCCTGCACTCCGCGATGTCAACTTCTTCGTCAAACCTGGTCAACGAGTCGGCATCTGCGGCAGGAGTGGGTCCGGCAAAAGCACCCTTTTGGGTGTCCTATGGCGCTTGATAGACTGCGAGACCGATAACGGAAACGGTATCTATATGGATGGCGAGGAGATCCACAGTGTGGGTTTAACCGAATATCGCAGTGCCATGAGCATCGTGCCTCAAGGTGAGTTCGTCGCTCAAGTCCGCTCAAACTGACGATCAGACCCGCTGCTGCTCGAGGTCTCGCTTAGAGAGAATCTGGATCCCGAGGGACAGTGCGAGGACGCGGATATCTGGTTGGCTTTGGAAAGCAGTCAGGTAAGGAGAAACTCGCAACGCGGCTGACCATATAGCTTAAAACCTACGTCGAGTCGTTCCCGAACAAGCTGGATGAGCTGATCGAGGGCGATGGCGCCTTGTTCTCCCGGGGTCAACGGCAGCTTTTGGCGCTGGCTCGGGCTATCCTGAGACAACGAAAGATCTTGGCCTTGGACGGTGAGTCATCCATGCGTGATCTTGGCTGATCATCGCAGAGGCGACATCGTCCATCGACGCCCGCACGGACGCTGCCATACAAGATACTATCCGAGAAGCGTTCACCGACTGTACGGTATTGACCATCGCACACCGCATTTCCACTATCGTCGATTATGACGTGATTGTGGTCATGGAGGATGGTGCCGTGGTCGAGATCGGGCCTCCACAAACTTTGCTTGCTAGACCCGACGGGCGGTTCAGACGACTGGCAGTTGAGAGTGGGTTGGGGACGGATTTCGGAGAGGAAGAAATTATGTAACAGTCTTTGTATGAGCTTTTGATTTGCTTAATAGTGTGGTAGATGGTGTACGTTTGGCTTATACAGTCTGGAATTCATGTTCATACACGCGTTACGAAGGATATATATAGCGGTCTTTCTCATCTCGATGATACACTATGGTGGTGACGAACATTTCGGACACCTGTGTCATTGACCAAGGAAGACGTCATCTGCTTTCAACGGTCGCGCTTTCCTTCGTAGACACGATTTGACCTGACTGACGAAGACTCATCAGCCATACCTGTCAAAGGACTAGCATCAGCGATGTACACGAATCGCCTTTTGAGGAACGATATCGACCCTTCTTTCTCCCCTGGATCGCTTTATGATCGCATCGACAAGCAGATACCCCATGAGCAACACGGTTGCCGTAAATGCGACCCAGATGAAAGCGTATTGGACATGCAGTTGCGAGCAGTATGAGGAAGCGACCGCCGCCGCGGTGGCTGTAACACAACCCTTCTGTCAGTCCAGTCCAGCAGCCTGCAGTACTCGCGAGAGAACAAGCGTACTGGGCGTCGCCTCGTCATACTTCTTGAACGCTGTGTCCGCGGACAAGTCGGATGGTTGTAGGCATACCGAAGGGGTCTGAGACATGAGATCCCCCGACACTACAATCGATCAGCTCAGTCATCTTAGGAGGATGGTATGCCTCACCGAGCCATAGAACGGCAGAGATCAGCAAGACCACGAGTTCCAAGGCAATCGTCACTTTCGAGAAGAGGCGACGACATGCCGCTAATAAGAGCTCAACCGCGATCGTCCATGCGCCGGTGACGACATTAACAGTGGAGGACGTAGACTTGATGTGCATTGTCTTGTTCTATCCTGAGTCAACAGATGAAATACGGATCGACGACGATGAGTTGACTCACGACATGATGCGCATGGACAGCAAGGCCTAGAAGGATGGTGCCACATATCAAAAGCAAAGCAGCGCCGACTTCCCGTACCAACAACGTATTCGGCAACTTGATGTGCATCGTGTAAAGTGCAGATATGCTGAGGGGCTGCGGAGGAGACACCTGCCTGTCACTTCGGAGACATCCTTATATGTCGTTGGACATTGCAGAGGCCGCATCTCTTTGCTTGGTGATGTGGTGCTATGAAATGCCCGACCACCGCCTAGGGCGGCATTGCCATGCCG
The DNA here is from genome assembly GCA_026538355.1 of Cryptococcus sp. GC_Crypt_5. Lineage (NCBI taxonomy): Eukaryota > Fungi > Basidiomycota > Tremellomycetes > Tremellales > Cryptococcaceae > Cryptococcus > Cryptococcus sp. GC_Crypt_5. The sequence continues at coordinate 25,450 of JALPBZ010000149.1, forward strand.
CCTGCATTGCCACGTGGCCTAGTGATAACATAGGTCGGCGTGACGGGCCGCGATTCACATCGAGCGTGCGCGCGTAGGGGTAGAGATGGAGCTAGCGTCCCGTTGCTGCTACGCAGAGCGCACGTGCGGCTGAGATCAATGTTCTACATGCTGCGGGCGACCGCAAGATCTGGGAGCAACATTGCTAAGATTGATCTGTTTCTCGCTCGGTAAGGGATCCTTTCGGTGCCTGACAAATGGGGTTCACGTGGGGCAGCGTTATGCTGTGAACTAACTGACCTCTTAACATGTGTTATCGAGCTTTTACGATATCTATACTCATTTGCGTGCATCCCGCCATTTCACAGCGCGATACCACTGCAAACAGATTGAGGTCAACGAGCTCGTGGGACGTTTGTGCGCCGTATATCCGACTGGCTGTCACCTCATCAGTGATCAGTCCCCGACAATATGCCGAGGTACGATCCAATCGCGGACTTCGATGATCCAGGCGAGACTTTGGGTGAGGTGACAGGGACCCAGGGCGAGACGTCGGGCAGTCAGATTCTATCGCTCAAGAAAGGGGACGCCTGTCAGTACTGTCGAAAACGGAGGCGAAGGTGCACAGCCGAGAAACCCTTCTGGTAGGTACTGGTACATCTACCAAGACTGAAGACTCATCCTTCCAGCGCGCAATGCCGAAAGCTCAAGCGAGAATGTGTGTACGATACAGGCAGACCCGTGTCCCGCGTCAGGCAGCTTGAAGCAAAACTCGCCGAGATGGAGAACCTGTTGAAGTCGGTACCGCAACAAGATGGTAAGACCGCTTCCGGTTCTCTCATGCCGCCGATTTCTCAACGAAGTCAACCTACTCCAACGCCGGATAGGCTTGTCGGTCCATTACCAGCACTCGCCCATCAACAACCTACCGCCGACAGTCTGCACAATCACCCTAACAACACTTCGCCTGACCAGGCTGATGGCGGATTATCAGACGCAACAGCCTGGCTCAATCCGGGTGCTGTATCAGACGACCACGTCAACGACTCGGCGTCTCTTGATGTTGACCAGCTTATGATGGAATGGTTCAATACCAGCTCAGCCTTCCCTCAGTCCAATTATACCTCGATCCCCGATACAGATCAGCCAGCCGCTCAATTAGCATCATCACTCTCCGCTGACTCGACTCTGAACCTGTTCGACACCCTACCCCCGTATCTCTATGACATATCGAAGAATACGAGCGGTCCTAGGCCAGCGAGCACTAGGTCACACAGTGGTGTGGATTCGATGCAGCCTTCTATGTCAGCTGAGATAGCACCCGTTGAAGAATTAGGGTCTTCTGCCGATGTGAGCGTGCCGGACGTTCCAGGCTGCTCGCTCGGCTCCTCGGGCAGTACCCTCCTTAACGAGCCAGTAGCCGACCAAGCTCTGGTCGGTGAGTGGTTCGACCCCGCCGACTTGCCGCCGATTGCAAGAGATCACCTGTAAGTGCCATGACTAAGCGATGGTAATGCGGCTTGACTCAATGTTCTCGCAGCCTCGATTTGTTCTTCAGCAAGATGCAATTTGTCGGACGCGGTTTCCATGTACCTCGATTCTACGCGAGGTGAGTTGATTAGTACTTGCTCGACCTTTCTTCGCTGACTTTTACAGGCTGACCCTCCCCCCATCAAAACGCCCGCATCCCTCGCTTCTACATGCCATGAATTTGAACGCTTGCAAGGCCTCGTCGTCTCCTTCGATTCGCGCTCTCGAGAATCACTTCTTGTCGATCGCCTTGAAGCATATCGATGAGGGTCAAGCTAAGCTCGATAGATGCTTTGATGTCGTTCGAGCGTGCACCTTGGTAGCGGTCTACTATTTCAGTGCGGGAAGAGTACACGAAGGCTGGTTGATGACCGGCCGAGCCTCTCGGTGAGCAAAGCAAGCACGCAAGCTCCGCCTTTCACTAATGATAGACTAGTATGTGCCTTTTGTGCGGACTACATAAGATTCCTTCTTCCGAGTTTCGGCTCGAGTGGTTGGAGCAAGAGGCCGGCAATGAGCCAATCGCACTGTTATGGAGGCCAATATGGGCCATTTCGCCCCCGCAAGATGCCGTTGAGCTTGGCGAACGCATATGGGCTTTGTAAGTCTTGTATATTTGTGCGTTTCGAAAGATTGCGATTCTGATCATCGGCTACAGTTGGACCGTCTACCTGACGGATCAGGCTGGTGCAGTGTCGTCAAGGTTGCCAAGTTGTTTGACGGACGAGGTCATTTCCACACCATTCCCTCGGCCAATGTATGAGTACGAGCTGGGTTTGGCCTCCAAAGCCGATGATCAAAGCGTGTCGTCAATTTGGTCACCCAAGCCCGCTCCGGCGCTATTGCCTCATGCTCCTTCAACCTATTATATCTGCTTGATGAGGAGCATGTCCATACTTGGTCGAGCGTCGAACCTAATACACCTCGACCCTGAAGAAGGATGGGAGGAACGGGTGCGAGAAAATTCGTCGACTTCGACCCCTTCTGACCTCGGTGGTCAGCCGTCCCTGGCGCAGGAAGACCTTTCCTTGCCCTCTGAAAGAAACCGAGGGACATCTCGGGATTCCGAGTCTTCCAATCAGTTCTCTCGCGGATCAACTGGCCGGGAAAGAGGACGGATGCGGAGTGCGCAGATCCGATTGCCGAAGGCGTATGAAGAGATCAAGCGAGCTTTGATGAGATTGGAGGGTGACCTATTGCCAGATTTCAGAACTGATTGGTGTGCTTGGGATGGAATGGCCCCAAAATGGTTGGAAACATGTACGAAAGACATGTTTATCTTGGTTGGTTTCACATCCCGGCCTGCAGACATGTTGCTAATATACCTGGGCAGCATTTCAGCATCGGCTGTTCATGGATGGCCTTATTGGATAACAATTCTTCGAGCGCGCCAAACCGATTGGCCGTCATGTGCGCCAGACGGATGGTGTGTGCTGTCAGCCGAGCCGCGGAGTGCGCCATGGGTTCGGAGTCGGATGCTTTGACCATCGTGACGTACGAATTATGTTTCACCAAGTAGCAACAGAGAACTTACAGCACTGACATGATACGAATGCTGAACCACACAGCTGGTGGTTCATATTTAGAGTCTTAATCCGAGAAACCCAGCGTCTTCATACACTCAATGACTTCCGAAGTGCGGCACCAATCGAGGCGGACATAGAAATCATCATCTCAGCCATGAGGAAGTGCGGCCAAACGATGAACCTGGCGTCGGACCAAGCGTATGTTATCGACAGAATACGCTCTGCAGCCGCTGAGGAAGGGGCGAAGCGCACGGAAAGCGACGCAGCAGAGGACTCGGAGGGTCACATGACGGAGCCGTGGTGGAGTAAGGCGTCTTAGTGGCGTTTTCCTCATGTCAGCAGCTCGTGTAAACAGCAGATAAGACAGCTTATGCATGTTGTATCAGGTCTTGGTAACTTATAGCCGGTACAGTAGAAGCATGTCCGAGCCTCGTTTGGGGAAAAGATAATAGTACCTTTGATAAGATAATATACACAAATCGCTCACAGCTGACCTGTTCAGCTGCTTCTTGACTATGATCACAGGATCAGACGCATGGTAAGATAACCGGCTGCCCCATTGCGAGTTGTCCCGTCGTAAAGTAGTATAGATATCTTGGACGTATGATGTGTCACGCTCATGATCTCATACATCAGAGATACCTAGGATTGACGTCAACATCATGATGATAGCGGGTAGATCTCGTCCGGGCCTGGCAACAAAGCTGCGAAGTCTTCCTCGCGGTTCTGTCTCCTTGCATGTCAAGTCTCAGACGTACGCCGCGCGCTACGCTACCTACCCTTCTACTCAGCGTGTCGCCCTCGTTAGAGAGCAGAAAGGTCCAGTCCAATTCCGTCACGATTATCCTACCCCGCATTTAGGCCACAATGAGGTGTTGGCCAAAGTACTGTATACCGGTGTTTGTCAGAGTGGTAAGCTACAGCTCCTCTCGCCACCCGCTGATGGTTCCAGATCTCCATACGATGAAGGGCACTGCTGCTGGAGCTGACGGTAAGAATATCACCAATATCAAGCTTCCGCATATTGGCGGACACGAAGGCGTCGGGCGCGTGATGGCTGTCGGCAACGGTGTCAAGGGTAATGTTCCTGTAGGAAGTTACGTTGGGATCCGCTTCATTAGTCGTATCTGTCGGCGCTGCGCGGTTTGTCTTGCTGGGCAAGAACAGCATTGTATTGGCGGGATGACCAATCACCTTCACCATGAAGATGGCGCTTTCCAAGAGTATATCGCGCTGGACGGGGACAATCTCACTGTTCTTCCGGACGATATCGAACCGGTGGAAATAGGACCTATTCTCTGTGCCGGGATCACAGCTTACAAGGTGTGTCCTTGTGTCAAGGTCGCGCTGACATCAGTGCGTCCAATCATGCGAACTTCGTCCCGGACAATGGATGGTCATTTTCGGTGCGGCAGGGGGGATGGGACATCTAGCCCGTGAGTCACTGGCCTTGGGACAGCGCTTACGCCAGTGCAATATGCCAAGGTCATTGGCGTACGAGTCATCGCCATCGATGGCGGCAAGCAAAAGCGTGACTACTGCCTGTCTCTAGGTGCAGACGAGTATATCGATTACAAGGAGGTGTCGTCCACAGTCGACGCAGTCCACCGAATCACGAATGGCGGGGCTCACGGGGTCATCTGTACAGCCGGTAATCCGCAAGCCTATGCTCACGCTGCCGACATGCTTCGTATCAGAGGTACTCTCGCGTGCGGCGGTATTCCGCCTGGTAGCACACACCTCGGGATATCCATAGGTGCTATCGTCATCAAGAGTCTACGCATAATCGGCAGTCTCGTCGGTTCCCTCAAGGACACGATGGAGGTGGTCGAACTCACGAGGACGGGAAGGGTGAGACCCACCATCACCGTAAGGCGGTGGCAGGACCTTCCTCAGGTCTATGAAGAGCTTGAGAGAGATGCGATCCTCGGTCGAGTGGTGTTGAAGATTGCCGAGGACGAATGAGGGTCGGGTACCGTTTTGGAACTATCAATAGGTGTGTGCGAGCACCGACTCGCCGTGGTATGGGGTCGTTGTGCTGGACACATGCGACCGTTGGCAGGTCAGATGTAATCAGTAGCTAGAATATCAATAGCTTATGTAGCCATGTGGGTATGTACACAGTGAGACAAGTTCTCATGTTTAAGCTTTCGTCATGGCGGAACAGCTTAGACTCGCTCTAATAAAATCGCTTGCATGACCCAAAAAGTTGATGTAGAAAAGTTTATTGTCCATGGTGGAGAACGACCCTGCTCGCTGCGCCTCACTGCTGTCCAAGTTAGGCGGTGAAGGTTACGGTAACACGATCACTCTCGGTGACAGTTACACCGGAAGCCGTGATCAACTCTGCCTTGTAAGCGCCATAGACAAGCGAGTCGCTGCCGATGTATGTGTTTAGGGATATGGTGTCACCGGTTGTGAGGTTCGTCCAGATGAGGGAGGCCGCTTCGCCCACAGCGGGATAGCTCCATATATTCGTCTGAGCATAGGCCAAGTCAAGGTTGTTGCTGAATCCAGCGAGTGTAATGTAGCTATCGCACGAGGATCAGTACGCAGCAGGATGTGCTCATACTCACCCAGCGGTGGTCGTTGGAGCTGCCTGGTTTCCGTTGGGACCGCTTGGCGAGGCTCCGACGTACATGTATGACTCTGGGTACGACCTTCCATTGAGCACAAAAGCGGGGACGACACCTTGTATCGTGTCGTTCTTCACAGAAGGGTTGTTAAATATGTAAGAAGTGGAAGCCGTGGAGCTCTGTTTGTCAGCTCAAGTTCGCGCTATGAAGACTTACGGCGTTGATTCTGCCATTGTTCGGATTGCAGTACAGATAAGTCGCTCCGTCTCTTTCGGCGAAGGAGCCATCCCTCTTCTTAGTGGACGCATAGGGCTGCAAGACGGCCGCCAAGGCGGTAGCGGTAGTGGTCGTGGTGGGCGACGAGGAAGCTCGAGCGACGAGTGCTGTGATGTCTGTTGTGAGCTATTTGTTGACTCTGCTTGGAGGTAAAGGTACCCACAGTGCGTCTTCGATGGGTCGAATAGTCTTGCTGGGCGCCGCAGTGGTGCGCCTCTGGATAAGAGTTCGGCGTTGGTCGAGCCTATGGCAGCAGCGGAAGCGAGGCCGAACAGGCAAGCCAAGCAGACAGCCAACAAGAACATACGCATTTTTAGTTGAGAGGATTTTGTACGTTGCGACGCAAGTGGGGTGCACTCACACTGTTGACGATGTCCTTCACTTTTATAGCCTCAAAGAAGCATACAGCTTGTAGCAAGACTGGAATAGTTTGCTTACCGAAAATGCACCGAACACTCGTAAATGTCCCATCGGACAGACTGCAGCTGATCAGATGACACATGTCATTCGGCCCTGCTGAGAGGAGCCGAATTGGCCGTACGGTGACCTGAAGACGTGCACGAGGTGATGTCTCATCCATACATACATGCTTGTGTGATTGTCACCCTCGGGACGGACTTGTACCTTGGATCTTCGATTGTCCTATGGGCCTTGCCCCCAAGTGTAAGGCCGAAATGTCCATATTTTCTCGCAGATTCGGCCGTCTCAAGCAGACTCTGCCTTGCATGGCATCCAGCACGAGTTCAACGGAACATCTGTTACGCACCGGACATCTGGCCGAGCCATCCAATTTGGACTGCATTGTCACCACCTCGAGATCCATCACAAGGGACACGAAGAAGATAAAAAGCTCCGTTTCATAGGGACCTTTCATGGCTTGGTCGCTTGCACATGCGTGAGCGTATGGGAACAGAGCAGATTGTCACCCTATGCACGAGCATAGCTAACAATCATACTGTTTCGGTCCTGGCCCAAGGTAAACAAGCTCGCACTCCTGCTCGTAAGCGGAGATGCGGGTGACGGTTCCGCTGCATATCTCAAGATGCTTAAAATTCATGCAACACGTACCCTTCTCTAACGGACTTCTCGACGACTCTCCGCGCAACGACGCTGGTAACACGGCATCGATCGGCAACCTTGCTTGTGGACGTTGTGCCAAATTCGTTTTATCTATAATTCAATTACGACCGATCTGCGGTCAGCAGAGAGGGAACGCCGCTGTCGTAATTCGGTCCTGGATAATCACGGACATCGTCAATAGTACTCGTAGTAACTAGCACGCCGAGGTCGGTATTGACTGATCTGATCTGATCTGATACAGCGGAATAGTAGTGGTAACGTAATACTCGAACGTGGCCGCACGGGCATGGGCTGATATGACCGCGATTGTCCGTTTGCACCGTGCCGTGCCGCGTGCATGACTCATGCCTTGTCCATGCGTCACTTCATACACCTATACGGTCCATGTATCTTCAAGATGTATATAAAGCATCTGATCTTGATCGTGAGGATGAGGATGTGACCCACGCCCCGCACACATTCGATACGCTACCCATCACTCCCACTCTCGAACAGCTACATCCACCATGCACGTCCTCATCATGGGTGCCGGCCTCACCGGTCCTGCGCTTGCTATCGCGCTTGCTCGCCGGTCCATCCGCTCAACGATATTCGAGAGACGTCCATCGATAGATGACATTGGGGGAATCATCATGTTAGCGCCCAACGCCGTCACTGTTCTCGACAAGATCGTGGGCGTGGAAGCTGCCATTCGACCCAAAGGATATTCGTTCGACGCAATACACGTTTGGACGCATGATGCTACGACTCTGACGCCCGTGGGCGGGGTGAGGTTGAGCGACCCGAAGGGAGATCATCGATCTTTGTCACTCTACCGACCAACACTACATCAGGCGCTCATGGACGTCTGCAAGGAGTACCCGGAGTGGATAAATGTGCAATGGGGGAAGAAGCTCAATAGTATCGACGAGAGCAGTGAAGGCGTCAAAGTTCATTTCGAGGATGGTACTAGCGCAGATGGTGAGTCACACACCTACTCAATTCGAGATACGATTCGTCGCTAAAACGCTTCATAGGCGACATCGTCATTGGCGCCGACGGCATCGGTTCCAAAGTGCGGCAACACATTCTGGGCGATACCGCCCCAGCTACGGTCTATTCCGGCGCTGTATCCGTGGGCAGTATCGTCCCAAAAGCATCACTCGATCTGCCCGCAGACTTCCCTCTGCCCTCTTTCCTGTATACCAAAGCAGGCACAATCCTCATGTTCCCCATGGATTCCGACGTCACCGAGATCGGCTGGGCGACGACGGTCATCACGCCCGAGCGAGAACGAAAAGAGTGGCAAGCGTACCACCAGTCAGGCGAAGCGGCGGAAGACGTCAAGAAGCAGTTCGCCAATCTGCCCATCAAGGCAGTACGCGAAATGGTCGATCCATTGAACGCGGAGAACATGCGCTTCTGGGCACCATACTTCATACCCGACATTCCGACTTGGCATACGGACCGATGTTGCATTCTCGGCGACGCAGCGCACGCGATTCCACCCAGCGCAGGTCAAGGAGCAGCACAAGGAATGGAGGACATCGGGCTCATGGCGCTACTCCTCTCGTCACCCGCGGCGATGCAGCAGGGCAGCCCGAGCGTGTTTGCACACTTTGAGCGAGTGCGCAAAGCGCGTGTCTCGACAGTACGCATGTTCACCGAGAGAGCAGAATCGACCAGAGGTCCTACAGAGTCGGCGTGGGGATGGTGGTTGAAGCGGTCTATTATGAAGAATTACTTCAAGTTCGCAGGGAAGAATGGATATCTCAAGAGCGGTTCTATCATGGACTATGACGTGTCCAAGGATGCCCAGATGGCTTAGGTGCAAGAGACTGTGTATTAACAATGTATGAGTATCGTATATAGATAGAGTCCGGCCGTATATAATCTGTATCTATATCTATGACCACGTGGAATGATCGGTCCGACCCGCGCCTGCATTTCGAGTCGCATTTGACTTCCATGACAAGTTGCGTTGTATCTTACTTTTCTTTGTATCTGACTCTTGTTTCCCTCATACTTCGTGACAATGACTCGAGAAACGCCTGTGCTTGGTGAGTGGTACCCTCAGATCGTACGCTGACGAGGTAGGCCTGTCGGAGCGCTGGTCACTTGCCCGAAACAACGTCGGATCGGCCATCACAGTCGTCTACCACGCTTCTTTGCCTTCCGGCCTGATCACCAAGGCCGATCTGCAAGTCGCCGTGAAGCAGCTATGCGAAAACTATCCTATACTCCTGTACACCGTCGACGGGCGGCTGAGCTCCCGTCCTACGTATCGCGCCGCTGAGGACATCCGCCAGGAAGAGCTGGTCAAGGTTTTAAACCTCGAGCCTATCTCCGACCTATCGGAATTAGTAGATAGCGTCATCAAGCGCGGAACCGAATTCGATGTGTCCACCGGACCATTATGGGAGGTACAGCTGTACAAAGCACAACACGACGACACCACCCGCGACCGCTTGATACTGCTCATAGACCACATTCTGTGTGATGGCGTAGGAGCACGCAACCTCTTCACCGACTTACTATGTCTGCTCTCTGGGTCGACCATACCGCCTCAACCAGATGGTCTCCCAGGTCGGATGGACGATACAGTCGACCTCACTCCTGACGCCAATCCAGGCGCAGGCCAGGTGTCATATATCGATAGCGCACGCGCGTTAATCCAACGATATAGTCCTTTCGCGCCTACACGATACCCACTCAAGCTGGACTCGAAATACGACTCGCTTGCTGCAGCTCAGCAATTCGATCATTTCGAGTTACCGCAGTCCGAGCTCACGGGCCTGCTATCGATAGGCAAGAATCACAAGATACCCACCGTCCATCCCGTTATACACCTCGCCAGTCTCGCGGCTCTGTATCGCGCCACTGCATCTTCCAGCTCCTTGAGCTTGACTACCAGTGTGCCCATATCTGAACGGCGAGACGACCTGGGACATCCACGGTCTACAGGGAACTACGTCACGTTCCATTATGCGACAGATACCGTCAGCCCCTCTACGCCTTTTTGGGACACTGCGCGAGCTCTCTCCACTACCCTTCGGAACCCGGAGACTAAAGTCGCTGCAAGGAAAACGTTGGGCAAATTCAGTCTAATCGATAAGCAAGATCCGAGCGAGAATGGAGAATCAGGATGGGAGAGATATCTCCATAACCTCATCAACGACCCCTCGGGTCCACACAAGCTCGCTCTTGCAGTTTCCAATGTGGGACGGATGGACGTGCCGACAGAAGGCAAACTCGCGGGTCAAGTGCAGGAAGTCTACTTTCAGCAGAGCGCTTCGGCCGTAGGAGGCGCAGTGGTAGTCAGTGTACGTGGTATCTGCGTACTTCATCGACCCAGCTTCAGCTGACACCGCTTGCAGATTGTCAGCGCGCGCGGCGGTTCATGTGGGGTATCAATCAGCTCAAAACGCGGATCGCTCCCTCCAGGAGTTTTTGAAGCATTCGTGATTCAGTTAAAAGCCATGCTATCAGCTGTAGCACGCGGGGATGTAGGAGTCAACTGCCGAGTGGGTGACACCATCCCGGGCGTACCATGAGAGCACTAGATCGGACATTAGATGTGAGAAAGGCGGACATGCGATGTCTCTGCACGTTACGCATATAATTATAGTGATATTCGCATGCTGGTTATAGTCTCACGTGTATGGTATTATTATAATGTTCCTCATTCTCCATTTCCTGTTACTTTTGTTCGACTTCAATCAGATCGCGGACTCCCTCACAACAAACAAGCGACGCCCATGACAAGAGCGAACAGCGCCATGAGAGAGGGGCACACGACCTGGACGAATGCAGCAGACGAGCTGGCAGCGGAAGTGGCGGACGATGCGGCCGAAGTAACTGCGCTGGCACCGGATGAGACGGCTGAGCCGGCAGCGGCGGTCACTGATGCGAGGCCAGAGGTGGCGTCTGACGCAACGGAGGACGCGCCGGAAGTAGCCGAGCTGGCGATAGCGGAAGTGTTGGTTGCTGAGCCGGCGGCAGAAGTGGCGTTGGCTACAGAGGACGTGACGGAGGAGCCTACACATTGAAGAGCGTCAGCACGGGTCCACCGAGAACTCGAAGAACTTACCAGTTGAGTTGCTTGAACCGGTGCTGGTAGCGTTGGCAGAGGAGGTGCCGTTGGCGGAAGAGGTGGAGCCAGCAGCGGTGGAGTTGGACGAAGAGGTGGTGCCGGCAGTGGTGGAGTTGGAAGACGAGGTCGAGTTGGTAGGGACAGATGAGGAGGTAGAGTTGGAAGAGGACGAGCCGGTGGACGAAGTCGAGTTGGCTGACGACGTGGAGTTGGCGGACGAGGTAGAGTTAGACGACGAAGTGGAGTTTGACGAGGACGTGGAGTTGGACGAAGTCGAGTTGGAAGAAGTCTCGTCGAAGAGGTAAGTCGCGTTCCAAGCTTGCTCGGTGATGCCAGGGCCGCAAGCCTACAGAGCAATTTCTACGTTAGCAACCATGGACACTCTCGTTATCACTGCACGTACCTCGGTCTCGGCGATGGTTCCGTTGGCTTCGAGACATTGGGTTCCGCCTGTGATGGCACTGCGACAACGTCAGTAGTTGCTCAATACTCAATAGTATACCGAGCGAGATACCACCACTCACATTCGGTTGTCGCTTGTCAACCACCATATCTGCGAGGCAGACTGGTCGCAGTCGGCAATGCTGTGAAAAAAAACCAACCAGCAATCAGCGTCAGGTCACGCGGTCACGCGTTCAACGAAGACGCGGCGAGACTCACACCATGGACCTGCCGGCGGTAGGGTTGGCCTGGGCATCGAGGCAGAACGAGGTGCCGTAGAGTTGCACGCCGGCCGTGTTGTTGTCGAGGGAGATGACCTAGACCATCGCAGCACGTCAGGCAGAGTCGCGAGGAGCAATCTGAAGTGAGTACTCACCCATTGTTGGCCCGTAGAAGTCATTTGAGCGTTACTGCTACTGCATGATCCGAGGATGACTGCTGATCCGCTGGCGGGAGTGCCGGACGCCTGGAGACAGTCTCCGCTTGCGCTAGTGAGGGTCTGGACCGATGCGACGGCGACTTGGGCCGCGAGGGCGGCGGCGAGAGCGAAGGACAGCATTTTGGACTAGTTACTCGTGAACTTCTTGAGTGTATGAGCGAGGAGAAAAGTGAAGGTTGAAGGTGATGAGTCGAGAAGAGTGCGTTGTCATACTGCCCATACTACCACTGCAGCCGTTAAGACCTTTTTCTCCCTACGACTAGCTGACTAGCTGAGTAGCTGACGAGCTGCAAAAGTCGAAAAAGCCTCGACCGCCATGACGTCTAGGTTTGGCTGCGATCACAGTCTGTCCCTGTCGAGTACACGTACAATTACCACGAGCAGGATCTGCGCGTCAGCCGTAGCCGTAGCGCGTGTAGCCCGCAGCCCGTAGCCCGTAGTCTTGCTCATACTCAGACGAGCGGTTCGGCATATGAACTACTTGTAAGCTTTTCGAGGGCCCTCGGCTGATCGCCCTTTGACGTCATGAACCGAGTGCGCGAGTGACTGTATGCAAGATCAAGTAGGACTGTGCAAAGTCAAGAGGGAACAAGCTTGACTTTTGATCTGTCATGCAGGGCAGAGGGTAGAATGCAGGTAACGCGGGAGGGAATAGGATTGAGAATTGTATTTATAACCCTTAACGATGTCACTGCTGCCATAAGAATTTCATGCTCCACTTGACGCTCGTACTCCATCTACTACCACTACCACATCTTCTATATACCCCCAATGCTCTCGACGTACCCTATACGTCGCAGTCAGCATATGCGTTTCCGGAAAGAGCCGCAGCTCTGACTCAGACTCGACTCACTCAGATGCGATCTCTTAATCTCCCGTACCGTATTCACCCCAGCGCAGTTCATCAGAATGTCAAATTCGGCCAAGAGCGATTTCATGACGTGTCGTACCCCGTTCTCCCCAGCGATGCCCATCCCGAACACTGATACTCTCAGCGCGTATGCGTATGTCAAACGCGTGACCACATAACTTACCGTAAAGACGTCCAACCAAGACTGCCTTTGCGCCTAATGCCAATGCCTGATCGTCAGCTTATGATACCGGCTCTGCGCTCACCTTGAATATATCCGCTGCGGTCCTGATGCCAGAGTCGAATAACACCGTCCCCTTGTCGCCGACAGCTATCCCTCGTCAGGACACCTCGCAGTATGAAACCTACCTTCAACGATCTTCGTGTGTCAGCTCAAGCAATATACAACGCACTCACCTCTGGCAGCATGTCCAAGCTGGCCACTGCGCCGTCGACTTGCCTTCCAGCATGGTTGGAACACACCACGCCATCGCATCCTGCTTCTATAGCTTTGCGAGCGTCGTCCGGGCGTTGAATACCTTTGAGCAGGAATGGTCTGCCGTTGGAAAGCTCTTTCCACTTCTTTACCAATCTGGTTGTAAGCGTTGGACATGGTTCCGGACTCACTTAGGGATCTTTTCCCATGTCCATGCTTTACCTACAAAACATTAGCGCTGTGCATTGAATGATCACCCACCGTGCCAGACTTGGTCGATCCACAGCTCGCCAATCTTAGGCATATCCTCGAGCTTCTCGGGATCAAGGCCATGTTCAGCCAGTCGCTTGCGGAACACCGGGTCAGTCAGACCTATTTCCGCGCCAATACCTGCGTCTGTCAGCGCAGTCCTGGCAACAATACGCACCTCGGTAGAAGGCGTAGTTGGACTCGGCAATATCATTGTGTCGCCTGCATGCACGTTAGTGGTGACTGTACGCCGCGACACACCATGCGAGTTGCCAGGTGTCCAGTGTGAAGATGCTGCACGAGAGGTCAGCGCTTGATCTTGATGACTTGATGGTGACTTCCACATACCACACATCGAACCCGCTGTCCTGTAATACTGTCAGCAGTTGTCATACCATTTGATCATGCTGTCACGCCCTTACCCATGCCCGCTTCAACAACGAGTCCTCCAGCTCCTCGTCATGAGGGCAGTAGAGCTGTATCAACCGTTAGCTGAGCCATGCATTCACGCGCAGAGCTCACCTGGAAGAACCTAGGACCATCGCCGTTCACCCTCGCTACCTCTTCAATCGGTTGAGAACCAGCTGTAGATAGGCAGTAAGGCAAGTTGAGTTCGCTCGCGACTTTGGCTGCGTTCAGCTCGCCGTTCTGAAGCAGCGTCAGCATGCGGCTTTGTTGAGATCAATGAAGTCAGAGGGCGTACCGGATGATAGATCTGTTGCGCGGAATGACAGTCAGCTCGAGACGCAAGGAGTTATGACACACGCCGCACGCCGCACACTGCTCGCCGCAACGCACCTTGTTCACGCCGATAGGGGCAAAGCAGATCGGAGCGTTGATCTTGTGTCCGAAGAGCTCTGTCGTCGTGTCGCGCGCAGTGGTATCGACCAACATGCGCGGGATGATCCTCCAATGGTAGAATGCTGCGTACCATGACCCCTTAGCGTTAGTCTTGATAAAGGATATAGAAGGACTTGACTTGCCCTCTCGATTCGCTTTGTCCGTCCAGCCTAGACCGGCATTACAAGCGGCATATAACCATCCTCCCTGCGTCAACTTCTCTTTCGCTTTTGCCTCGAGATGATCGGGGTGGGTATTGAATGGCGGTGTCAGGCCTTGTTGGGAGAGCTGGAAAAGCTCTTTCTGGTACAGCGCGTAGTTCGGTTCGCGCGGAGGTTGGATACTGGGGTCCATGGCGCTTGTGACTTTGGTGTTGGACTATTGTCGCTGTTTGATGCAAATGGTAAAGTGACAGTGCCGTAGCATGCATATCTATGCGAGTGCGAGTACGATATACATATGCTGTATAGTATACAAATATAGCTCCAGCACTACGCGGTCGACAACGTCATACCCACCTCATTCCCCGGTTACTAACCGTGTGACAGTGACGCTGGCATGCGGGGCAACGTCGCTGTCGTAAAACTGAATGACAAACAAGCTTACATATTAGAGTAATAGATTATGCTATCATGTCTGACAACGCTGAGAAGCGAGCACTGTGGCTTGACGTCCTCTTCTATGGTCTACTCCAGATCGACTTGTGGACGCTACGAGTAAGCTGAGTGACTGACTGACTCTGAGATGAGATGGGCTGGAATCCGGGAATAACGGAGGTTATCATTTTAAAAGGGAACTAACTCATCACATGGGATCTGCAACAGCAAACATCTATCTTTGACAACATTATCTCTCCCCAATCTCACTTTCATGTTAACTCGTTCGTGATACCGTAAACAATGGCCGAAAAAGCCTTCGTTCATCTGCAAGATGAGGTAGGAGATCAGCTACTGCCGACGCTCGCGCCGACTGCAGATACCACCAAAGAACCACTGGTAATGGCGCACGACGATGATAAGCTTCTTCTCGTAATCGACGCGCCGCTCTCGCCCGCCATCGTACAAGATACGCCTATCGTACCCACCCTCGACTCGCCTCCGGTATACAAATTGTACAAACGGCGGTTCATCGGCCTGATCGCTTTATCTTTACTCAACATCATAGTCTCATGGTGTTGGCTAGTCTTCGCTTCGGTGTCGTCGACTTCGGCGGAATACTTCGACGTATCGGAATCGACGATAGACTGGCTGACCACAGGCTACCTATTCGCGTTCGTCCTCGCCAGTCCGTGCGCGATGTACGTGCTCAACAAAGGCGTCAAGACCGCAATGCTCGTTTCGGCGGGCTTACTCCTCGTGAGCGCGTGGATGCGATACGCAGGAACGAAGATTGGCCATAGAGGTTTCCCTGTAGCGGTGGTCGCGCAGGTCCTGTGTGGGTTCGCGGAGGCGTTCGTGTTGGCCGCCCCGACGCGATATAGCCATATTTGGTTCTCGGAGAAAGGCAGGATCACCGCTACGGCTCTGGCCAGTCTGGCCAACCCGCTAGGAGGGGCGGTGAGTACTCTGCTTCATCAGACACGTCTGTGACAACAATGAACGGGTACATGTAGCTAACTCGATTCAGCTCGGGCAACTTATTGGTCCGCTAATCGCCACGTCGCCCGACAAGATGCCATCAATGGTATTATGGGTAGCAGTAATCGTGAGTTCCGTGCAACTGCTCATATCGACTAACAGTGTAGTCGACAATCATAGCCGTGCCGACGATATTCATCCCTGCCGCCCCACCCTCGCCGCCGTGCAGTAATACCGAAACGAACCAATCCCTCACTCTGCCCGCGGTGATGACGCTGCTCTCCACGCCGTCATTCCATCTAGTCGCATGGCCATTCATCATCTACGTCGCGGCGTTCACGGCGACTTCGTCCATCCTAAACCAGATCTTCGAGCCGTACGGGTTCACGGAAGACCAAGCGGGCTTGGACGGCGCAGCGATGATCATCGCCGGCTTAGTGGCTTCCGCCATCGTGTCTCCGCTGCTCGATCGCAATCCGAAGTACAGGGTGACGATCCTCAAGTGTCTGGTCGTCATCGTTGCAGCGTTTTACATCGCGTTCATATTCGTCCCGCGCACAGGAACGATCACCGCGCCTTACGTCGTATCAGCCATCATAGGCGCCGCGTCATTCTCGTTGCTCCCGCTAGGACTCGAATTGCTTGTCGACTTGACGCATCCCATCGGACCAGAAGTGAGCAGTACGGTCTGCTGGGCAGCGAGTCAGCTGCTCGGCGGAATCATGATCATCGTCATGGACAAGCTCAAGGACGCGAATGGGATCATGTACAATGCCTTGGTCTTCCAAGCGGTCCTGTGTTGCGCAATGGTCCCATTACCGCTGGCGCTAGGTGTGAGCTGGAGGAAACATCGTAGAGCTAGTCAGGAGATGGTCGTTGTAGCTTGATTCGTTGATCTTATTGGGGGACAATCTTGTATCAGAATGCAGGTGGTCATGATGTTTGCAATAGATGACGATCGACCCGTCAACATATATAAATCTATCACTCTAGCTATGGCTGCACAAGCGCACAAGCTGGCACTGCCATTTTAACCCACGTCTCACTGCGCCTTGTACCCTGTCTTGACCCAGTCGCGGAAACTCTTGACGAAGGGGAACCATCGCTTGGTTTCTTCCGGGGTGCCCTCGAATGGGAAGCTGTCCACGAACTGGGTGGTGAGTTAGTAGTTGCTGAGTACATCTGCTTAGACTACAATTGATGGCAATGTGGGCACTGGGATTACGCACTTGGATAGCCTGTCTGAGCTGTTCCACCACCTCGATGGACTCGACCTTTTCGTGCACTTCGTCCTTCTCCTCCCTGAGTATATTGACAATATCACCAATAGTCCCCTGATCAGCGGTCAAGTTGATCGTCTGACTCTTGAATGGTTTATGCCCCTCCTTCCCGTGCTCCGCCGTGACGAGGATCTGGGCGGCGGCCCGACCGATATCTCCTACGGAGATATGCTTGAACTCAGTCGTGTCCTTCGCTGAAGCCAGTGCCATCTCGACGAAGTTGGGCCAATAGAGGATCTCGTAGAACCCCGATGGACGGAGGATCGTCCACTCCACCGAGGGCGGGAGGGTGTGGATATACGCCTCGATCTGCCTTTTGGTCTCGAAGCTGCACCCCAAGAATAACAACCAATACATGATCAGCAGGTCAATACTGAGTAGCTTGAGTACTTGCTGGAACACTCTGTGCGCTGCGGTAACGCATCACTCACTGAGGTACGGGATGAGGCGCGATACCGCTCTGGTCCGATGAGGAATAGACGAACCGCTCGACGCCGTGCTTACTCGCCAGCTGGGCGAGGGTGATTCCTGCAATGGGACCAAACATCATTAGCAACCGCACCTACTACAAACGCGACAATGCAATGTATCGCGAAAGCAGGTAATTCAAGAAGAATAAGAAGCGCGACTCACCCTGCTTGACCTCGTTAGCTTGGAACGCATCTTGGACGGAGAAAACCCCGTAGACTTGCTGAGCCGCGAAGATACGCTGGAGCGAAGCCTCGTCGTCCAAGTTACCTTGAACAACTTGGACGTGGGGCAGGGCAGCTAGCGCACGTGCTTTCTCTGACGTGGGGTCGCGGGTTAACGCTAATATACAGATGGCGTCAGACTGCGATGTCGGTTCGAGCTTGGCATTGTGCTCCACTAAAGCCTGTGTTCACAGCTGCTGGTCAGTCCTACGTTCTCACTGATGTACTGTGTACTGATTTAGCTTACGCGGACAACTGCACCTCCTTGGTTCCCGGTGGCTCCCGCTACGAGCACGACTTTGTTGACCATGGTAACCTGATGATTTCGATATACAGTACCGACGAAAGGAGTAGTGTGGCTATCGTACGTTGACGAATAGAGAATAGAGGAAGATCTTGTTGATGAGAGATGATAGGCGTTAGTCAGCTCTCATCATGTCAGTATTTATAATTGCACAAGTAAGCTGGAGACCAAGACAATTGACCAGCTGGACACTGGCCGCTAGTCGCTCGCTCGCTGAATCAGCAGATCTAGATGCTCGGTAGGTCGTAAGCCGCGGAGTTAACACGTTGTAGTAAGCCATACAGCCGCAGCATCCGCAGCATCAGCAGTCGCTGTCAATGTCCGAGATGACTGCCCGAAGTCAATTGGAAACAAGTAAAGTGAGAAATCAAAACCAGTCTCGGCGTCGGAACATCACCCAGAATTGGACATTTCCCGGACCACTAGCGCAACGCCGAGGTCTGTCGTATCAGTCACATCTGACGGATGATGGGTCGCGTCATCCGTGTACTCTATTTCCCTTGCTGGAGCGGCACTTTGACTCTGACTCGGGGGCATGCGTGTGCTTCTCATATCCCCGTATGCGCATGCGGACAGCGGACACTCAGCAAACAACGGCGAACTGCATCACCATCGGCCATGGCCATAGTCCTGGTCATGGTCACGGTCGATGCCCGACCACTGCAAACATCTTCCAGCTACGAGTACGGAAGACTACCGCTAAACACCCGAGTACAGGTACATATCTACGGCCTCAATTTCGCCTGTAGTTCCTCCGTGACGATCTTCTTGTACGACTCGACATCGCCCAGGAACTTGGTGACTTTCCCATCCGCACATACCCAAAGCTATCATTGTTGTGATCAGCACTACCACCGTACGTTGAAATATGCACTGCGTACCTGGTTAGACGTGTTGGTGATGAATCGCTCGTCGTGCGAGATCGAGATGACACCTCCCTTGTACACCTTCAAAGCCTCGATCAGCGCGTCGATACCCTCGATATCCAAGTGATTGGACGGCTGTGCGGTGTTTCATAATCGTTAACATTAGCAATGACCTTCTTTCGCTGATTGACC
The DNA here is from genome assembly GCA_026538355.1 of Cryptococcus sp. GC_Crypt_5. Taxonomy (NCBI): domain Eukaryota; kingdom Fungi; phylum Basidiomycota; class Tremellomycetes; order Tremellales; family Cryptococcaceae; genus Cryptococcus; species Cryptococcus sp. GC_Crypt_5. The sequence goes on from JALPBZ010000149.1 coordinate 44,655, forward strand.
GACTCGACGCACCTCGTCAAGAAGCAAGATGTGGGGTTTCTGCATACTGAGCACGGCAAATGCTACTCTCGCCTTCTGTCCTCCGGAGAGCGTATCGATCTTCTGCAATCCCGTCAAACCGGTGATACCGAATGAACCGAGGTGCGACCTGTACTCCTGCTCCGTCTTGCCCGGGAATTTGCCCTGCAAGAACGCAACGGGACTGACCGTCATATCGAGCTGATTGACAAAGTGCTGCGTGAAATAACTGATTCTGCATCGGTTATTGTGCGTGGCTCGACCGGTCGTAGGCTGCAAGTCGCCGACGAGCATCTTGATCATGGTGGATTTACCAGCACCGTTGGGCCCGATGACGGCGATACGGCTGTCCATTTGCACGTCGATGTTGACGCCGCGCAGAATGACCTTGTCGGGCGTGTAGCCGAACGAGGCTTCGTCCAGCTGGAGCAGAGGCGGAGAGATCTTCTCCGGGTCCGGGAACTTGAACGACTCGCTGTCGTCCTCCTCTGGCGGTTCCAGCTCGGGCAGCTTCTCCAGGATCTTGATCTTCGATTGAGCCTGAGCGGCTGCAAGAACATGTGCAGTTAGCCAACATCTGAGCAGGGTGTGGGCACTGACTCACCTCGTGCAGCGTTGTATCGCCATCGGTCGATGTACGCTTGCAGATGCTGACGGTAGGTCAATTGCGTCTCGTACTCCTTCTTCTGCTGCTTGGCTCGGTCCTGCTTGGTAGAGTAGAACTGAGAGAAGTTGCCCTTGTAGTAGTCGAGGCGCTGAGAGTGTTGGTGTACGATATCCGTCGCGACGTGGTCGAGGAATGCTCGGTCGTGCGAGCTGTACACTGAGTAAGCGAGGAACTAGACATAGTAGACGTGACAATCACTCACACCACAAGCAAGGTACTTGGCCATGTCTGGAGGTACTCTTCCAGCCACGCAATGGCATTCAAATCCAACATGTTCGACGGCTCATCCAACATGAGCAGCTAAGTATGAGACAATATCAGTGTCGTTCATCACTTGGAGTTCGTGGGTATAAGACGCGCGACTCACATCAGGCTTAACGAACAGGGCTCTTGCGAGAGCAAGACGCATTCTCCAACCACCCGAGAACGATCCCGTGGACTTCTTCTGATCCTCATCCGAGAAACCCAGACCGGCCAAGAGGATACTCGCTCTTGCGGGACCGGTCTCGGCGTCCATGTCCACCAAAGCCTTCTGCACTTCTCCGATCCTCGCGAACATCTCGTCCTTCTCTCTGTCCGAATCAGCTTTTTGCTCAGCCGACAATCCCTCCGCAGGGTTCTTCTCCATCTCCTCGATCTTAGCGTTGAGGTCCCTCTCCTCGGTGATGTACTTGTGTCGCCATACGTCCGCTTGTAGAACCGACTCGAGTGCGGTGGTCCCATCACCCACAATCTCTTGTTCGACATACCTGTTCTTCGTCAGTTAATGTTTGTAACAAAAGACTTACAGAACGGAGATGTGCGTTGGGATCGGAACTTCACGCAGAGCCAAGTGTCGAAGTAGTGTGGATTTACCAATACCGTTTCGACCAATAAGACTGTGTGTGTGTTGGTCAGTAGAGGAAGTATGATTATACGTGACATGTTTACTCACCCGTATCGACGACCATAGGCCATAGTAAGCGTTGCGCCGGACCTGCTCAACGTCAGCAATACAACTTGGCACAATGGGGAAGGATTACTCACAAGATCCTGTTGCTGGCGAACGAGACGTCGATATTGGTGAGGTGGATATCCTTTGATTTGCCCTTTGCCGCCCCGCTGAGATCGAGCGGGTTGACCTGCATGAACATCTCCTCGTACGTGGTCTGCTTCTTCTGCATGTCGATCAACTTCGAGCCCTCGAACAGATCCCTTCTCGACCTCTTCTCAATCTTGGCTTTGAGCTTGGCCTCGGCTTTGGCCAATTTGACCAGATCGACTCGCGACGCTTGGCCTTTAGTGTTCGACTCCAAGTCCACTTTGCCCGACATGGCGATCGTGGCCGACATGGCCTGCGAGCGCATGTGCACCGTCTTGTCAAGCTTCGTCGCTGTGGTCGACTTTCGTACCCGCTTGGACGATTGGGTCTCGAGGTACGTCACCAATCGGTTCATACTGCTCATGTACGTCAGCCATCAGTGGTCGTCGATAGCCATCGCTTGATTGATGATAGCACGTACAACTCGTCCAGCGCCTTGGTATCGCTGCTTGATGGCCCACCACCCAGCATCCCCTTCGTCATATCGACGATATCCTCCACTTCCTCATCTTCATCATCGATCAAGCCGGCAATGTACGAAATCACCACCTCGTCAGTGCGAGGAAAAGTCCGGCGCTACTACCGTCGTCAGCGTAGGTCTTCGCTCATGTACTCGTTCAACCCACAATGTCCGAAGCGACTTTTGCCATGATGTTCAGCGACGGATCTGTAGCTTATGTCGATGTCGGAAGGTAAATGACAAGAATGACAGAGATGAGATGAAAGCTTGAAATGGTGGCAGATGCAGCGAAGTGCTTGTAAAATTATCAGGCTCATACATCCCGCACATGGCTACAAGATCGTCTTATAAAAGGATAACCCAAGAGACAATATCACGCTATGAACAACAAGCCCGTGTCGATAGCTGTGAACGAGATGGGAAGAGTGATAAGCATCACATACTGCATACAGAAATGGGACGACTTACGATGACTCGCGGACAGCTGTGGCTTCTGATCGTATCGTCCCTTCAGTTCATCTCGGATAGTATTGAGCAGCTGGACGTAACTCTGCTGAGGGTACTTGGTCAACGCAGCGATGAATGCCTGATTGCACACAGCATGATCAGCTCTGCTCATTGCATCACGAAACGTGAAAAAGGAGCTCACGTAAGACATCGCGCCCGTCGCTTTCCCAGCTTCTGACGTGTCGGCACTCTGCACATCGTCTGTCAATATGGCATATTCATGATACGCAAGATGTCCTAGTCCGAACTTACTGTCTGCGAGTCCTTGCAGCCGGACCACATGATGACGTCGGCAGGACTAGTCTTTGTCTGCTGCGTTCGCTCTCGCGCGCCAGAATTTTGGTTCATCATTTGTTTACCGATTCTGAGGCGGATTAGCTCGACGCATCGTTGCAGGTAAGACGGGCTGAACTCACCCCATCAAGCCGGTTATCATCCCTCCCGCATCGCCTCTCAGGTAGCTCATTCCAGCACCGAGCAAGCCTTGTCCGGCCTCGGCAAGAAGATTCGGCTCTTTGATCTTGCCTTCGGTGGAGTAGATGTAGGGGAGATCGAGACACGACCCGGAATGGCATCTTCGCCTCAGCGTTGCTCTGCGCAGTGTGTAACTCACGAATCGAAGATGGCCGTCAGACGACATCCGGCAGGAAGAGGCTTGACCATGATGTTATGTCTGCGGGAATCAGCGTTGTATTGTGTGAAGGTATGTGAAGCGGACATACACTGCGGGATATCAGCGTCCATTCTTGCGATAGATTACAGCACGGTGAACTCACAGTCATCGTCGACAATGTGGCTGGTCGTCTTGAAATCGAGAGGGTAGATGACCTCATCATACCCGTCGTCCTCGTCTCCATCGAGATCCTTAGTTTGACCACCATGTCCGGAGCTGTGCCAACTGTGATCAGCAAACAACGAACAAAGGAAGAAGGGAGAGGACCACTGACTAGTGGAAGAACAACGCGTCGTTGGGTTGAGCACCTTGGACCAACCACTGCATTGCCTGAATCATGTTCTGCCTCGTGGGGATT